>JARJEB010030948.1:0-14134 GCA_030264535.1 Liometoxenus newtonarum
TCGGACTCAGGGGATCGAGATTCGTGGAGATCCGTCGAAATCCCGACTTCGACCAAACGGGGTGAATCCAATACTTTCCTATACTATACCTACGGTATAGTATCGGAAAGTAAAAATGGGAAACTTGAAAAGGAAGTTTTAAACGAAGTTGATGTTGAAAATGTAGTTGAATATAGAAGTTGAAGATAGTGAAGAAGAAGTTAAAGATGGTGAAGAAGACGTTGATGACGTTACAGACGAAGTTGTGTAAGACGGTTGCCTGGTTCGTCTGGATGGGTAGCTCGTCGTGATCCAGGTAGATACCAAAGCGTCGGAAACAGAACCTGTTAACGTAGGAATTCTCGAGCGCTACCACGTAATGCACGTGGAAAATTAAGTTTACAAAAGTAAAAACAATTCTTTATTAAACAAAAATAAAATATAAATTCGATTAAATAACTCAACATTGAGGGAGACAACCAGAACAACGGGATTTCTATTGGGAAGGATTTGAAGGGAAGCACCAAATCGGTTACTTTCGGGGTGGGGCGTTGGAAAAGGGGCGATCGTATTTTCCTCTTTGGTGGGGAAAACTTGACCGTCAATGGGGTTGGCGAGGTTAAAATTTCCCCACCAAGGAGGAAAATACGATCGCCCCTTTTCCAAGAGGAAAAAAAACTGAAAGCATGAAAATATAGTGATGGAGTTCCAAAGGATGTTGTTAAATGATATGTTCTGGCCTTGGGTGATGTCCTCAACTTAGAAGGGGCGGGGGTATTTTTGGAGGACGGGGTTTTTGGTCGGGTGGCGCAGTTTCACGACATGTCCATGTCCACGGTGTCTTTTGATGAAGGGGTATATATTGAGGAACGGGCTTCCTCTTGTGGCGCAGTTTTCTGATGTGCCCAGGTCGTGGGGATCTAGCAGGCCGCTTTGAAGTCCTTGACGTGGACGTTCTTGACTTTTTGAGCGTCGGGCAGTTTTAGGTCAAATCGGGTTGGTGACAGAACCTTCTGCACGATGAAAGGACCATCGTACTTGGGTGCTAGCTTCGCCGCTACGCCGTCTACGGCTTTAGAGAGTGTGACGACTCTATTCATCACTTTGTCTCCCAATTGTGGTCGCCACTCTCGCCGGCGGAGGTTGTAATGACTGGCCTGTTCTTCGGCTGCAGATTGTATGTTGCGCCGAACCAGCTCCTGGATTTCCCTCAGCTTTTCCGTGTATTCGGTCGGGGTGTCTACGTGATCCACGACCGGTGGGTCTGGGCGGAGATCGTCTGCAATATTCAGAGGTGCTGGTTGGCGCAAAGTTTAGGAAGGCCGGTGTGAACTTCGTTGAGTCGGATGTAGCAGTATTGAACGCGAATCTCAGCTCGGGTGAGTTTTCGTCCCAATTCTTGTGCTTGTTTTCGCAGTGAATGGCGATCATCGCCTTGATGGTGCCGTTTGCCTGCTTCACGGGGTTAGGTTGGGGCGTATACGAAAGTATGATGACACGTTTCATGTCAATTTCTCGAAGCAGTGTCTTTAATGATGTTGCCATGAACTCTGTTCCGTTGTCCGCAATCAACTTTGTTGGGCTGCCTTACCGGATCAAAATTTTATTCTTCAGGAAAGTGATAATTCGTGCGGCGGTTGCGCTTCGTATTGGCTATAGTTCTACCCATTTTGTCAGCCTTGACAGACGATTAGATACGTGTTGTCTTTTTTGACCGCGGGAAAATGTCCATCAAGTCGATGGAGATCGTCTCCCATAGTGCGCCAACGTCGGGCTGCCCCATCAGCCCCGGGGTTTTTGGTTTAGATGGTTTGTACTGCTGACATTGGGTGCATGTTCGTACGATTTTTTTGTATCTCTGAACATGCGCCCGGCCAGAACTGTTGAAAGTTCTTGCGATGCCCGAATGTCCTGAAGTAACGTCGGCATGCTTCCACCTTATAAGGCTTTCCACTTCGCTTCCCATCGGTGTTGGTACCGTTTGCCTACCTTTCTCCTGTACTCCAGCTCTTTGGCCGGGTCGGAGTTGACTTGCACCAAAACTTCTCCGATGGGAGCTTTTCCAACTGGTTCGCGCGATAGGGCGTCATCCACTTGGTTCAATACGCCCTTCTTGTACTTGATTGTTAAGTCGTATTGTTGCAGTTTCATTGCTCACCGGGCTATTCTTCCGGCTGAACTTTGGATCTTGTTCAAACATGTGAGGCACTGATGGTCGCTGATTACGGTGAAGTGGTAACCCTCGATGTGTGGACGGAACTTTTTGATTGCCCATATCACTGCCAAGCACTCTTTCTCTGTCACAGAGTATTCCCGTTCTTCATCGTATTGTTTTTGGAAAAGGGCGGCGCCTATCCCAGTGTCCGAGGTATCTCTCTGCTGGGTGAATTCTTCAGAGAAATCCGGGCATGACAACACTGGAGTTTGTGTTAAGACCGACTTTAAAGTGTCGAAGGCTGTCTGGGTTTCTTTATTCCACTGGAACTTGACATCCTTCTTTAGGAGTTTCGTCAATGGGGTTATGATAGTTGAGAAGTACGGTATGAACTTCCTATACCAGCCTGCCAGGCCCACGTCAATGAATATCTGGTCCGATTATCATGTCCAGTAGCCTTTGGAATGTAGCTGGGGCCGTGTGTAGTCCAAATGGCATTCTTTTGAATTGGAAGGAACCTCGTCGCGGTACTATAAAAGCCGTGATCGGTCGACTCTCCTTCGCCATCGGTACTTGCCAGTATCTATCCCGAAGGTCGATCGTCGAGATGTACTTTGCGGCACGTAGTTGGTCGAGGATTGCGTGAATATAGGGCACTGGATTTGCGTCTTTCATTGAAACTCTATTAATTTCCCGAAAGTCGACACACATTCTGTATTTGCCGTTCTTTTTTTTCACTATCATCAATGGCGAGCTCCAGAGACTTTTTGAAGGTTCCACTACGTCGTCCTCGAGCATGCGGTCGATTTCCGCATCGACCTACTCTCGCATTGGCGGATTTAGTGGACGGTATCGATGTTTAATTGGCATGTTCTCCATCAGGTTGATGTGATGCTCGGTGACGTTTGTTCTTCCCAAACCCCCGTGGAACAGTAACTTCTTCTCGTTCAGAAGTTGTGCCAAACCAGACTCTTCTCGTTCTGGTAGGTCCGTCATTCTCTTTATGTTGGGGATGTTTGTTGTTGCCGGGATTTGAGCTGTGACTTTTCCGGTTATGAAATCAACCATAGGCGCCCAGCGACGACCTACGTCGCGCCCAATAATAATTGGACAGGTCAAATATTTGAAGACAGTTAAGTCGACTGTGTCTTGTTGTCTTCTACTGGGGAGATTGTGTCGTCTGCCGTACGTAGTCTCCCCTCTTGTCCCTTCCAATTTTCGATCCATGGATCTGCTGACCAAAGAACGGTCCGCCCCTGAGTCCACCAATGCACTGATCTCATGATCGCCTATTTCTAGCTGCAGCATGAATTCGTCGTGGATGGTGCCAAGACTCGACTAGTTGCGCCGTCCTGGCGTCGGCGCAACTACTTGCTCGTTTGCCAACTGTTCATGACTTCCCGCTCCTAACTCTGGATTGATGGTGTGTTTGTTCTTTTCCTCCATATTTACGGACTCCAATTCGGTCGCCAAACGTTGCAACGTATCTAACGTACTGGCTTCATGCCTCTTGATATGCATTCTGTATTCCGGCAGCAGATGGTCGTAGGCCACATTGTATGTTTCTTCTTCGGAGAAGGCTGAATCAAAACTTCGAAGTCAAGGAACAATTGGGAAACCGTTTCATTCTACTTTTGACTTCGAAGGTCATAATGAAAGCGTGCTGGCAAGAAATTTTCTCGGAAATGTTCCAAGAACTGCTGGTAGTTCTGGAGACGATTTTTCCGAATCTGGAACCAAAGGACTGCTGAGCTCTTTAGCATCTCAGGCATAGCCATTTTTCATCGTTGGTCAGCAGGTAAGCAGCCTGGAGCTCCTCTAACCTCTCTAAGAACTCCCATGCGTCTTGCTTTCCGTCGAAACGTACATGCCATCGACGGACGGTGTCGAATATAGCGCCAATTTGGTTTCGGTTGGCTGTTGGTGGTGGCTATTGGGGAGTCGACTATCCCATTGCTTGTACTTCATGTCTGAAGGAATCACCCACTGCCCTTTATTCGGCAGTCGGGTGACTGGTGTGGTTGTGATAGTTGCAGGAAGTTGTCTAGTTTTGCTTCCAATTGTGGCATGTTGCCGTTTGTGCTCAATCCGGCCTGTTGCAACTGGAGAAGCAATGCCTCGACCCGTTCCAGGGCCCCCAGGTCATAAGCGACCCTCTCCTGCGGCTGTGGTGGCTGCTCGTTAACGAAGGGGCCACCATCAATGATGGTTCCCAAGTCGTCGTCATATTTATTGACAGATGGACCCAGCTGTGCCAGGTTCTATCGGGATCGGACATTTTGGTACCTTTAATTGTCCTTTAACTGCTCGGGCACCAAAATGTAAGACGCTTGCCTGGTTCGTCTTGATGGGTAGCTCGTCATGATCCAGGTAGATGCCAAAACGTCTGAAACAGAACCTGTAAACGTAGGGATTCTGGTACGCCACCAAGTAATGCACGTGGAAAATTAAGTTCACAAAAGTAAAGTAAAAACAATTCTTTATGAAACAAAAATAAAATAAAAATTTGATTAAATAACTCAACAGGTTAGGATGAAACAATTCTTCACGACTTGGCACGGGTGTGATAAGAACAGCTGGTGGCTTTGTCCTAAGCACTAGGTGCCTAAGTGTGTTTGGGAGCTGCACGGGTGCGCTAAGAACAGCTGGTGGCTTTGTTCTAAGTACTAGGTGCGTAAATGTATTTGGGAGCTTGCACGGGTTTGCTAAGAACAGCTGGTGGCTTTGTCCTAGGTACTAGGTGCGTATGTGTATTTGGGAGTTTGCACCGGTGCGCTAAGAAAAACTGGTGGCTTTGTCCTATGTGCGAGGTGCGTGTTGTAATAGAAATAGTTCTTACGATTCACTATAGTTTTAAGCAGCGTATGGATTGGCTCGTCACTGGTCACTAGTTCGCGGCCTCTATTCACTGCATCGTTCATTTGTGTTGAAGTCCAACTGCCTGAAGACACGAAATGTGTTGCCTCTATATCCGTTATCGGTTCGCGAGCCGAATTTTGGTGAACCGCTGAAGTCGCGAATTGGAAGGGCATTCGCGGACGGTCCGTCTACTTAAGCTGAACGCTCGACTCGTCTGTTGAGGTGATGACTCACAACGTCACATGGTGTCGCTTGGCTCAACGACGACGAGTCAGTGACGTACTGCCGTCGTTCGCGTGCTTTTCTAAGCGGCCGTGTGTGTGTTAATGCGACGGCTATGCCTTGTACGTGTGTAATGCGATGTATGTTGCTGTTGTCGTTGTGTTGCCTTCGCGTGCTGTGTTTGTTGATGTGATGTCTTCATGTTGTTATTGTCGCTGTGGTCTCTTCGCGTGCTGTGTTTGTTGATGTAATGTCTTCATGTTGTTGTGGGTGTTGATGTGGGTGCTAATATTCTGCCGTTGCCGAGGGGGTGGTAGTGTTAAGTAACGAGGCCGGCCTACCTCGTTACAGTTGATCATGATGAGATAGAACTTAAAGATGAAGAAAATGTAAAAGGAGGACTAGTTGACGATCTCAAGTTTTACATACAAAAGACTTTAAAGATAAAGCGTTTCTTAAGTTCTGACGATGAACCCGCGAAAGATGATAAAACACTCAAAGAAGATAAAGCATTGAGACATCATAAGTAGTCTCCCTCTGAGAGCAGCAAGGAATTATACCAGAGGCATAAACATGAGAAGACTCTTACAGATACTAGTGACTGAAAAGAAGGTTGAACGAAAACAGAAAAATGAGAAGATGCACAAGAAGAAGAAAAACTTAAAGAAGAATAAAAAAGCGGACGTCTGAAATAGAGGATTTATAAGTTGATCGGAATCTGAGGACAGATTCAAATTCGAGGATGGCCGAATGTGGTAACTGGTGGTGACATAATACATAGTGGACAATAATGTCGGGTTGAAATCATAAGGAGAATAACGGGGCTGTAAGAATTTATTATTTACTTAGGTGATGAGAAACAAGAAGGGGAAATTACCTTTTTGCAAAATCAAACAACAAAAGGCAATTCTACACATGCATTCCTTGTACTTAGTTTCTAGTTCTGTTTGGTTGGGGTTCTTCCGACCATGTTGGGACATTCTCTTCGCCCTGATGCCCTTCTTGCAAAGAGCCGCGATTTCTCTGTTCCAGCAGTGTACTGGTGGGACCTTGTTTGAACTGCGCTTTCCTGGCATAACAGAGTAGCCCCCCGCCACGTCGTCTGCTTTGTCAGTTGCACTGCTCCCACAGATTGGGCGGTAATGAAAGACTTCCTAGTACCTATAGACTTGGGTCGAAAACGTTCGCTTTCCAGCCGATTATATTGGCTCTTTTGGGCGCTTGTTCGAACTTTCGTCTGTTGGATACTTCCCAGCGTGTAGTCTCCCTTTGCGAGGTTGCTGATTACAAAGGTGAGGTCTATAATCGAGCTCGCGTCTCCTCTTGCGAATGGCGGCTCATCGCCGCTATTCAGTAGTACTACGTCCAGTGAGGACATGGACACTAGAAGAGCTTGTCCCTTTACGTTAGTCTCCTTGCTGCCCCAGTCAACTGCCCAGACATTGAAGTCCCCTGCGATTACCACTGGAAAATTCTGCTTTGCATCCTCCATCAGTCGGCTTAAGAAGTCCTTGAATTCCTCCAAAGTGAGGCTAGGTGGAGCATAGCAGCTGTATAAGTAAATTTCGTCCACCTTAGCTCTACAAACCCAGAGTGCCTTCGTTGGCGACACTGACGACACCTTGAAATGGGTATTTGAACCAAACCAAACCAAACCAAACTAAACCAAATTACTGCTGCTGGGGTTGTGTGTGTGTTTGTGTGTGTGTGTGTGTGTGTGTGTGTGTGTGTGTGTGTGTGTGTGTGTGTGTGTGTTGTGTTGTGTGTTGTGTGTGTGTTTGTTTGTGTGTGTGTGTTTATGTGTGTGTGTGTGTGTGTGTGTGTGTGTGTGTGTGTGTGTGTGTGTGTGTGTGTGTGTGTGTGTGTGTGTCTGTGTGTACGTCTGCTTACAACCTGGAGTAAAAATAAATGAAATCGGTCGATAAAGAAGGGCACTTTAGTAGGATAGCAAAACATAAATTTGCATATAAATGGCAAAATATTGCATATAAGTAAAAATTCTGAGATATTAGTTCGTAAACTTTCCTACTAGTGACTATCACAGTACGATTAGGATTGAATATACTCGTGGTTACCATGGCGACTATCTAACAATGTAAACACTCAGAATCGAGAAATCTAACGTATGAAGCATATGAAGATTAAATTAATAGCTTATACGAGATATGTAATATACAGGGTGTTTTAAATATGAAGTTTACTGGGTCTTTCAAATATTTTCTTTTATTTTCAAATTATTATTTATTTAATTAAGTATAAAAATCGGTGCGTTAAATTCGCAGCGCACAACTTTCCGACCATAGACAGTATGATTTCGTAGAAGTCGTCAATTGTAAAAGTAATTGTGATCGGAAAGTGGAAATTGCACAGAAATGTAGTGGCAAAAATATTTCCACTTTCCTATCAAAATTACTTTTACAATTGACCACTTCTACGAAATCATACTGTATATGGTCGTAAAGTTGTGCGCTGCGAATTAAACGCACTGATTTTTTGTTTTTGTTTAGGTGCCATAATTAGCCATTTCTATTCAAATTTATATTTGAAACTTTAGGAATTAATATCTCACAAATTATGTTTCGCACGAAAAAAATGTTGTAGAGAATTGGGATCTCTAGAAGAAAATAATTTTTGTTTGCCAGTGGGACGCAAAATTATGTTTTGACATTGAAGTTATGTGCCCTAGTTCCCTTCTTTCCCGACCGATTTTGCTGCATTTTGAACCAGGTCTGCGCAACGGGATTGAATCTGTGTGCCCAGTTTCCTTCCGGTCCGTTGCTTGGTTCAGCCGGAATCTTGTCCAAAGCGGACATACAATCACACACACGGACACCAAGGCCATAAACCATTTTTTCGGACTCAGGGAAGGGGGATTTGTGGAAATCTGTTGAAAACCCGACATCGAATCTTTGCGGTGAATCCGATACTTTCCTATGCATACTTTTGGTACTATTGGAAAGTAAAAAACGTTGGTTGTGGTTGCCCCTTATTGCACTATCATGCTACCGCGATTTTGTAACTCATCCTGAACGGGATCGAATATAAAAGCAAACATTTGCCCACAAATATGGGAGACCTGGTTCGAAAATCGGTGCGTGAATTTAACGCACCGTACAACTTTCCGAGTATAACCATTACGATTTCGTAGGTGTCGTCGATCGTAAAGAAATTTTTTATCGGAAAGTGGAAGTGCTATAAAAATGGTATGAATCTCATTCCCACTTTCCGATCAAAATTTCTTTTACGATGGACGACTTCTACAAAATTGTAATGGTTATGGTCGGAAAGCTATGCGGTGTGAATTTGACGCACCGATTTATTTACATATAAAATAAATCGGTACGTATTCGCAGCGCACAACTTTCCGACCAAATGCACTAGATTTCGTTGTACTCGCTCACCGATCGGAAATAAGAAATCGTCATTTCCACTTTCCGATCAAAATTAGTTTCACGATCGGAGAGTTCCACGATATTGTAGTTGGTTTATATGGTTGAAAAATTGTGCGGTGCGAATCCGTACCAATTTATAATCAAGAAATAAATATAAACGAACCTTCTAACAAATTATACGATTTAAAAAGTATTTTGACCCTATTTATTCAATAACCTGAAACACAAAGAAAAATACTTAATTTCCTAATTCGGAACTCTTGAGGATTTACCTATTTATTCAGTGGAAAATGATTTCACCTGCTTGTTTAGCGAGATACAACGATCCAAAGATAAATCTGAAGAAATATCGGTGGAATTTGTAATATGACACCCCATCATCAGCGATTTTTGTCAAAAAACCTGCTGCATACATATTTTCCAAAAAAATAATGTTAATTTTGTTTAACACATAATGAAATTTTGGACCAATAAAAACCCCGTTGCTTCCCGTAAAAGCCGCAACTTGCTGTCTCTTACCGTCTCTGAGTAATCAATTTTTAAAATACCCTTTGCAAGTGACATTTTTGGCATAAAAATAAAATGGCGGGCCAACGGTTAGAGCAAAGGGTCGACTTTAAGACGATTCCAAAGTTTATGCAGAATTCAAAATGAAGAGAATTTAAATTTTACATGATCGAGTTTCTTGCGGAAACCAACTCTATTAATAAAAGAGTTAACTCTATTACATTCTAACCGACCATAGTCGGGCAGTATGGTGGAGAATGCATTGTCGACAACAAATTAGACCTAAAGTTATGCGCGAATTTTGAAAGTATTAACGTTAAAAAAATATATGGCCAATTAAATTCGATAGTAGCAACCGCTTAACAAGTTTTCCTGCAAGAAAATAATGAAGAAGAAATCTTAATACGTACAATTCACTAAAATAAAATTAATTAATATGATTGTGGCCTCATTACAAAGTAGCGACACAATTCGAGTGGTTCGCTCGTTCGAATACTAGAGTGTTCGAGTCGGAACTCATTAATCGCTGTAAGAGTCGGGTTAGGAACCGGGTTGAGTTTCCGTATACCCCTATAGATCGATACAGATTTTTGAAATAATGATAATAAGTTTCTATTTACAATGTATATTTAATATTCAAACGATTTTACTAAGAACTATGTACATGTATAATTGACAATGGTTCTTAGCTTAACTTAAACATTTACATTTACGCTGATTTAACCGATCTGGTACCTTTAAAACAGAATAGTTTCCCATGGTGGTTCTGGACGATACGATGTGATCACTGTATATATGTATTTAATTTTAAATTATGCCTTATGTTAATTTATTAATATATTTTTGTTGGATTAGGACTAGATCCTGCTGGTCCGTTATTTGAATTTGTTGACACACGAAATAATTCGTTATCCCTAGATAAAAGCGATGCTCGTTTCGTTGATGTAATTCATTCTGCTATGGGTTCCTTTGGAGTTATTAAACCGATCGGACATGCTGACTTCTACCCCAATGATGGGTTAGCACCACAGCCTGGTTGCAGCAATATTATTTTGGCAGGTAATTATTCGGCCAAAAATGACCTAAAACATTAATGAATCATATAATAAAATAATATGAAGTTTAGTATCTTGTAGTCATATACGATCGGTAGAGTTTTTCATTGAATCGTTAGACAAAAGCTTGCCGCAATTTTTATCCAGGTCTTGTTTGTCGTGGAAGGAATACCATTTGGTTAATTGCTCTCGCGTGAATTTGGTCCCAATGGGTTACTACACTCCAAGAAGGTAAAAAAAAAATTTGTACTTTAATAACATACTCCTTGTATGCACTTCAAAAACTAAAGTATATTAATTTTGTGCAGTTCCAGAGGAAAATTTTATTTGCAAACGAATAAGGTAGAACCTTATGGACTCAACGGAAAATTCTACAAAGAGGCAATAGTTTTACATGTAGAAAATAATTATTTGTGATTTGTTCACTACGAACAGACCTACGGAATAGTCTGTTTAGTAATAATTCAGAAAAAAATTATGCAATGATGTGACAATTAAAGAACATATAACTAATATACTTAAAATTTGATTCCATTTAAATCACGAATATTTATGTGATTTATTATGCTGGATTTTTTAAATATTTGCACCTTCTCAAAGGGCATTAGGCATGTTAAATAATTGGAACCCGCCTTCTTTTGACCACTCTTTATTATTACCAAGGATAAGGTGTTGAAGAACTCAATTCCGCTATTGGTTCCAAATTAACCAAGTCACATGTCGCTGTGAGTAGGGATCACTGACTAATTTGAAAAACGCAAATGAGTGTCACACTACTGTACAATGAAAGGTAAGTAACCAAAGACCCGTGTAGAACTTAAAAATACCGTTTCTAATTTTGTCTCTCTATACAATCTGTACCAATTTTTGAAATTTGCCTACGCCATATTTTGTATATTTTCGGCTTCAAACGTGATATATTTTGTCACTAGGACAACACCCCGTATATCATGCGATAAAATGATACATTTCTTCACGTGTTGCGTATTATTGGGCATATATAATTCACGTAACCATCCGAGAGAATCAAAACAATAATTTACGAGTTAAATACTATACTTTATTCACAACTATTCAGTTATGTCTCACTTATATTAGCAACATTCTGTACTATTTTTGACGAACCGACGCTCTCCATCTTAAATTATGAAAGTGATGAAACGCCTGCTTCTAAGATAACATTTAACCTACATAACTTCCAATGTAGCGCGTGTCGTTTAAACAGTTAACAAGATTTTATAAGTGAATTGTTTGGTATCGATGGCATTACGAATAATAAACACGTATCCATGGGATTATGAGTCCAACTTAGGGCCAGGATTTTAGAACTCGGCGAGAAGTACTATTACTTGTCAGATCATAAGGAGGAAACATAACGTGCGAAGAGTTTGCGCTCTGTTTATATGGATATCCATAAGTAGTAATGATTCGCCGGTTCTAAGCCACAGGCGGCGCCTGTAGCACCTGCGACCGCGGCGCCACCGAGCGGCGAGTAGGCAAACTAAAGTTTGAAAATTGAAAAATGATGCCTCCTAGCGGCGAAGAGGCAAACTAAAGGTTTAAAATTGAAAAAGTGGTGAAGGCGTAAACCATAGATGGGAAAATGGCGCTATTCAAAATTTGGCAACTGTAAAAAGTAGGAAACTGTAAATTTCAAAATGGCCGATTGTGAAATTCGACGTGTAAATCCTAGGTGGAGAAATGATGCTATTCAAAAATTGTAAATTTAAAAATGGCCGATTGTTAAATTCAACAACTGTCCTTTTCTCGCATTCACAACGTCACTTGTCTAAATATTGAAAGGTTAAAATGGAGAATATTGGCCATACCTCTATTTGTCAACGGCGAATATGTTAAAATTGTTAATATTAGGGATATCTCCATTTGTCAATGACGAATATTGGTTTCGCAGTTTTAAATTAACAATGTGTAAAACGTCAATCACTTTATAACTTTATATCTGAAAACGAATGGTATAAAAGAAAAAGAAACTAGCAAAATGTATAAGAATAATGAAATTGTAATTAGTTAAAGATTAACCTTTACGAAAACAATATCATGGCATTTTCTTCCTTTGGAAATTTGCTTCAAACCTTTATTAATCATACCAAGTTGGCAGCGATTGATATCATCTAGTTGAGCCTGGGTTTTATAAATGCTGTTGTATCGATCGGGGAGAAAAACAACGACATCATTTTCCAACACTATGACAACTCGTTGGCCTTTGTCTTTAGTTTGGATGAATTTGAATTCAACTATGCTGTGATCTACATCTTGTGCTAACTCTCTCAATGATAGAAACTTCGCGGTAAAGTTGTTAAATTTTGCAATTACCTACTTCTTTTTCTTCTTTTTCAACTTGCTGATGTTGTTCATCTTTGGTAGTCGAATAATTAAACATGTCTCTTGGATTAAATTGACAATACTCATGATATGATGTTTATGATGTTAACGACTTGGCGATTAAAATAATTGTAATGTAGTTTAATCGATTTGCTAACAATTTATGGTAAATTTTCGTTAGATTTACGCAGAGAAGGTTTTGGAATTTGTAATCATATTTACATATCACAATAATTTTCAGGCCCTATATAGTAACGGATTAATTCATCACTGGATTCCTGTAACTAACTGCGAACTATAGGAAATTTTGTAAACTCAGCAGCTTTGTTAAGCGTATCAATAAAATAAATCATTAAGCAAATTACAATTGAATATAATCAAAAAAAATGCATTGATTGCAAATGTTCGTGAGTTCATTAACATTAGCATATTTCTAATTGTTATTTGGATCTACATCCAATTAGTTGGGGAAAAATGTAAAGTAATCATATTTAAGCCGTTTATTATTTCCTACATCTATTACATTGCTATATAATGATCGTAAATAACTAGCTCTCTGATTTCCTTTAACATAAACTATCGTTAACTAATCCATTTTTATATGGAATACAATGAGAATATCGCTTCAGCCAATTGACAGTGGATTTTTTTAATTTTTACTTGATTCTCAATTTTTAATTTAATTTAATTGCCTCAGTTGAAGTTCTTGCACAAACGCATCACTTTTAAGTTTCGAAATTTTAACTTGAAGGCTTTTTTGCTGCCGTTGTTAAGACCATCTTCATTGGAATCGACTTTATAGCAGAATATTATAGAAATATCCTTGAATCGAACACACTTGTCCATGTTCAATGTATTCTTTATTTGATGTAAATAGAATGTTTAAAATTTATAGCATACATTATTAACTATATAAGATAATTAAATATTTATAAATTAAAACTTTATTTTTTTCGTATGAACATACATTTCGGAAACCATTTTATATGTTCTTGTAATGGTATATCATATTCCCCCCCGCGCCTTTAGTCCGCCCCCACAAGAAAAGCAAACTGTCTTATCACTTCGTCCAGTATAAAAGAATCCAGCGCTTGCTAACTCTAAAGATGTCTGTGCTTTAGAAATCGGCCACTCGTTAAAGCATTGTAATAGTATATTATTCAATGAGTGCATGTAGAGGCTATTATACGCGAGGGTGTGTTTACGTAGCGAGGCGAAGCGAAGCGAGCCGAGCGGAGTAATGGCCCGAGCGTATAATAGCCTATGTGCGCGAATTGAATACTATACTTTATCCGCGACGACAAAATTTAATTTTTATATTGCAATATGGCTTTCAAACTTAAAAATTCAACCATGGAATTCAACTTGCAGTGTGAAGACGTTTGCTTGACGAACAGTATTTGACAACCGTCAACTTGAAAAGCTGTTAATACAATCTCTTTAATGTAAATGCGCTAGCTTTTTTTGCTTGAAAACGACAAAACACAGAACTCAAACCACAAAACCTGTCAATGTTCACATTTTCGTGAATATTCAGTGTACTTTTGAGCATCGAATAATAAGCCCAAAGTGACGATGTTCTAAATTTTTCAGCCAATTCGGTAAAATATACCAATAATACT
>JARJEB010030952.1:0-15091 GCA_030264535.1 Liometoxenus newtonarum
CCCAAATTGTCACTTGTTTTATTTGTTTAAGAATTAATTTCGCCGATTACGGATTTGTGTTTAAATGTTTTTGTCATTTTTGCCTGGTAACATTTATTTGGCTGCCAATTATCTACAAATATGTACTGAAACATTTTGACATTGCATTTAGAAATAAATTTCAAAAATACAAGTGCATTTCTAATTAAAAACTTGAATTTAAAATGTGGATACGCGTGTTTGATAATTTTGGAACATTTAAATCATGTCCAACACATGTAATTTCGAATCGATCTACTTATATTTATGGATATGTAGATACTCGAGTGTTGTTAAAGATTATGGATAACTATATTAACGAATATGTACTTGAAGGTTTTGTGTAATTGCGGATATGTGTACATATTTGTAAATGGCAGCAAAATAAATGTTACGAGACAAAAATGGCAAAAATTCCTAAAAAAATAAAACAAGTGACAACTTGGGATATGTGATAGATTATTAAATACAATTATATATTTTGGTATTAAAATGATAAAACGGCGTTCCATATAGGTATACCTACAATGTAGTTCGGTTAAATTGAATACGTTGAAAGGAAAATACCTGTAGGAAAAAGTATACAAAGCGAGACGTAAGGATGTCAATCAAAAGGCGTCGTGATTAGTGAAGTCAATTTTACTCTTTACCAATTAATGCAAGCGTCAGATTTAATTAATTATTAAACTTAGAACAAAGATATATACATATATAGGTATGAATTAATATTGCAAATCACTAAATGTTAAATATAGTTGTCAATTAAAGTTCCATTTAAATCTGAGTCCAAGTGAATCCAATCCTCAAGTCGACACATACTTAACAATGCAGTATACGGTTCTGAACGCATCCAGTCTGGGTTGGGTGCCAGCCGTGCTTTTCCAGCACTTTCCTCATCTAAATACCAGCCCTGACTGCCTGACTATTACATAGCTAAAGTCTTCCTTCAACCGTGTCGATTTTACTTATAGGTAGGTATATAGCGGTATACGAGGTCTAGCCTGGCGCTGGTGAGTGGGTGATTCAAGTTTCCTCATTCATTCAACGGATATCCATACAATTACCATCTTCGTCGTCGTCTTGGGACGTCGGCACCGGCGCAGGTTGAATGAAGCAGGGCGGGCTTGCTCGTTTATTCCGTCCAACCGATTTGAAATTCCTCTAATGAAATATACATTATGCACTTTGGGCAAATTCTCCTCAACAGCAACGTCAACGATGACGGCAGTAGGTTATAGTGCCAGAGGTAGAGTCTTCATCGTGCAAAATTTGAACGTTTCTTCGACCGTTTTTTATTTGAAAACTTTGAAAATGTATATGTATAGAAACATTTTTGAAATTAACTCACACCAAAGACGTATAAATTTCTATGTCATAAACTCTGATATAGAAATGAACATCGTAACTGTCGTAAGTTCCGCAGTATACGCAAATACGCAAATGCAACTCTCAATTGTGCTTGCTGTCACAGTATAAACCAATAAATGTGCATTACACTTCTAATTACTTTATATCCCTAGGGCCTAGGGGCATAGAATGTGTATATATGCTTCATCGCGTAATAGTTATATATGTCACAGTGTAAGTCCAATTAGTACTCATGTACAGGATGTGATTAAATTAAACGCATTTCTCATCAGATATATAGGTATACCATTCGATTTTCAGCACTTTCAGGTAGCTTAGCAAGTATGAAAGATTCGATTTATAAATTAAACAAAATCCAACTTGATTATTTTGTTGCTTTAAGCTTTAACCATTTCGAGCTCGCTGCCAACAAATATTCTCTTTATAATCCAGTTTAGTAATAAAAGGAAAGGAAACGAACTTGTCTTTTTGCAAGCCTTTCATTTGTTTATCGCAATTATCGGACTTGCGAATTTCGAGTCGAGTCGAGTCGACTCCGGATCGAGGAAAAACAGAAAATAGATTCGAGATATAGTCCCGGTCCCAGTTAGCGAAAATAGTATTGCAGGAGTACGGTTCGGTCAACCCATTCGTTTCTCCGCAAAAGCTAATAAATCAGTGAAACACCCCGATGCGAAGCATTTGTCTGCTCGACGAACCAACATTGAGTATTCCTTCTTATTCTCCAACTATACACATGTGCCAAATGTGTATCTGTATATAAATAATCAATTCCCGTGGAATTGTGTATACTACTAATACGCAATAGTCATTCGTGCGTTTCGTACACTTGTGCCACAAGCCACAATATTCTTTTCATTTTCATCATATAGTCGCAGTGGCGGATTGCCATTTCCATAGTGGATTTCGTATACACCCAGGAGGAGGAGTAAATGAGTTTAATGAAATTGAACAACTCTTTCTGTTTCCCTTAATTTCAGTACGAGTTGTGGAAGTTGCACTCGGCTCGCAATTACATACCTACATACGAGTACTATAGATATATACATATAGTGGTGTTGCATCTATTCCCAAAAGTATAAAACCTCAAGCTCCAAGAGACTTCTACAACTACAACAGTTAAGTTATATATTTCGTATACAAGTGCTGCACGAATAAAGAAAACGCTCGAAGATAAACACGCACACGTATACAGAAAGAAAATGAAAAATTAAAATACCTCCCCGGCAGAACATAAGCTAGCCAGATCAACTGTAAACTAGGACAACATTTGTGGCTGGGTGACTTTCAGTTCCATATGCGACGGGAAAATGTTTCTTCTGCTTTCTTGTTTATACTTTCCAGATTCTTAGTTTGTAATCGCGTGGGTATTGAATTTAAAATCAGATAGATAATGGTTGTGGTGAAATGTTATAAATCACGTGCGGCGTGCGCATTATCTGTTTATAATTTATAAGTTTCGAAGAGTTTCATTAAAATTTTATTGATAGAGAGGTCATTGGAATTAGATAATGTTAATAATGAATCAGCTTGAAACACCACTTTAGACTTTAGTCAGTTTGAAATAAATGTATTCATTTCGAATAATTAATAATTCAACACGTTCATGTCAATTCATTCTTACCTATATAAACTATAAATATATCCATTTTCGGACTCACGGTATTTATCACAGCAGTTAATAGAAATAATTGTATCACCTGTAGGTAAAATAGTCTTGTAGTAGTCTTGTATCTCAAATCCGTAATTAAATGGTGCACTTAAATTAATGATGCCAGTAGCATCAAAAGGATAAAGCATTTATTATTTCAAAACACATGCACTGCGAACGCGAACTTGCGGTTCACAACATACCTATACCTACAACAAATGAACAATCATTAAACAAACAGCGCGACAATTACGAGTGTAATTACGATAATTGGAAAACTTGTGGAACAACACCTTTGGAACAGACGTTCCTGTCAAATTAATTTAACATGCAGAATTGTTGAAATATATATCATTATCACATTTACTGCAGAGCCTTTGATAATTTCTGTTAATTTTATCTTATTTATTAGGTAATACCCCTGTAATGCCTAGATATACCTAAGGTTCGGTTCACATTTGTTTTCAAGTTTAACTAAGCACACCGGCAGACACAAGTGAGAGCCATAATCGGGATGCCTACCAAGCCCATAAAATGAATTTAGAAAATGGATTGAAGCGGTTCTTAACTGTTTATAAATATTTCATTATATAGAATAGACGGATTTAAGTAAATCTAATCCTGTAGGAATATGCGCACGTACCTATGTTAGGTATATGTTAAGAGGTTAATGTCGTTTATAATTGGTTATAAATTCATATCTAATTTGTCGCCCATAGGAATAGCGCCGTTTTGCGTAGGTATGCAGCTTTGTCTAGTAGTAGTCTACCATATAGGTAAGTACCTAACAGGGGCAAGTCGACGTCGTAAATTAAGTTAATTCCATATTTATAGATATGACCGAGAAGAGAGCAGGTCGATGTTAGCAAGAGCCACGAGGGGTGGGCCGGTGGGTGGTTTGGAAGTTGGGAGGTTAGCATGGTTATCCTGTAGTTCCGGAAAATATGTGAGAGCAGTAAGTTTTGTAGTCGGGTCGGGAGATCGTCTGATTGTCGCCGAAGTGTAGTTTCTGAACGCAGAATCAAAAGTCGGAGTTTACGATATATTTGGCAGGGAAGGAGGGAAGATTAAACTTTTACTGGAGAATCATACAAATTATATACTTACATATTTGTCTTGTAAATCTTAGTAACATAAGAAAAAAAAAAGTTCTAATTCTTTCAGAAAGAGCTTTAATCAGCTTTAAGTTTTTAATATCTATGATATGCCAAGACACATATGCAATGAACGGCTGAAACTCTGCAGCGAATTACGAAAATCTCCAAACGAACGGATTTCGACTCCAGAATTTTCGAAAATGCAAAATCAAGCCGTGGTTGACGGGGCCGGCCAGAGGGCTTTGCAGGCGGTACACCGACCGTACAAGCGGGCGCTAGGATATAGTCACACAACTGGCGCCTATTGACATTTGTTGCAATATGAATGAAATCTGCAGCTACACATTATGGCAAATTTAATTGAGTGATTAATTATTCGCTTTGAACTTCATCAATTCACATGTGTAGATCGTTCATTCCACGGGTTAACATGTAAATGAAATAGACGTAATTTCATTCCATGACCTTTCGCACGGTGAACTGAATACATATAGGGATGCTTTTTAAAATATTGAATTTTTTTTCAAACGAATGCACCTACGCTTCCCTTGTCAAAGAACTTCCATTTAATTAATTTGAATTAACTAGAAAAATATAGCTTGTTTGATTGAAAGAAGAATCAATTAAATTTTAATTAATTATACATATATAAACTAATGATATTATTAAACATGCAACATTAATTAAATTACAACAAATAGTAAGTTTTATTTCCGCATTCGCATTCGGATCAAATCCAATAATAAAAATAAATTTAGATATACATTTACCGAATTTTAGATCAATTGCAATTACTCGCGAACAAATATTTTATTAAATTTTCATATTTCATTAAGTATATAATATCTATCTATATTTATGTATTGTATAATTGATGTTTCAAATTGAATTTATTTATGATGTATTTGGTTACCGAGATGAGTGCAAGTGCATTTCTACGATTTTCGTTTCGTGTAATAAATGCGGAAATGTAAAAGTCCTACAAAATTGATGGGTCAAGCTGCACGATGCGGTTGTTTTTAACAAGGACAGTATTTATTCTTGTTTGTTAAGGAACGACAGATTTTTAGAGATTGTATTCTGCCCTATCATTGAAAGATTAATTTTAAATTAGATACTTGCCGCATAAATGTTAAGAAATCAACAAAGCCGGTACTGTGTAGGAACTTGGAATATTGGTTTTGTGGTTTGAAAGTTATAAAACTCATTGAGGATCGATTTTTTCCTAGTACTTTCTTTTATTTGTAAGTACTTATGTATTTTCTTTGCATTCCATTTTTTTGCTATTATGTTAGTCTCTCCATTATTACTTTATTTCTTTATTTCATTAATTCAGTATTCTGTGTGCTGCGCCTCTCATTTTTTCCTTATTTTTCCTGCTCGGCCAGATAAATATCTATATTTTTTCTCTTTATTATTTTTTTGTTCAATTTTAATTTCAATTTTGTCATTTGTGTTCGATCTACTATTATACCTACATTAAAAAAAAAAAACATTTACGAAATAATGAAAACAACAGGAAATTGAACTTTTCGTTACAACTTAAAATAATAACAAACAAACTGGGAATAATAGAGAATAATAATTGAAATATTAATATTATAAGTAGATATAATAATAACCTAGAGAAAGCATAACTTGGGCTGGCCTGGCTATTCTAACATGTTTTCATAGCGCACATCGTTGCCAATTAAAAGCAAATTGGATCAGAACTTTAGGTATACGTTCCACGAACAAAAAGAAAATAATAGGAACAAAAAGCATGATAATTAGACGAAATGAAATGGAACAATTAGCTTCTTTGGAAAATATAAAAATATAAGTATGTGTATCTGTGGTTTATAAAGTGCAATGCGCACACGATGCAATTAGCCGCCATTTTATAGGTTCAATTGTGAAGAAACAACATCTCACTTATGGAATTTTTCAGAAGTAGTAAAATTTAAAAATTAAAAAAAAATATTGCGACTGCTCCAAAAATTGATTCATGACTGACTTATTGTGTTGCTAATTTAGCAATTTTGATAAATTTATGTAATTTTATATAGGTAGGTATATACCTACATACAGGTAGTCATGTAAATTGGAAACAAGAGAGAGAATGTCTCATTGAAAATGCAAACGTTCCAGTTACGAGTTACGAGTTACAAAAGGTGGTCTGCTTGGGTGTCGTTCGCAGTTCGGTTTCTCTCTGTAGGTAGGTATACTCATGCTCTTAATTAAATCGAAAACCTATTAATTTATTCTCCAGGTGTGCGTTTGCGGAAACCGAATCTCGCAGCATGGAAGGTTACCCGCAATGCCCAAAGAGCTATTCACCTATATTTCATATAGGCACATCGAAATAATCGCGAGCACCATTAAAATTACGATCGGCAATAGAATTAACATAGGTAACAAGTTCGTTTTAGAATATTGAAAGTCTAGGTAGATTATCTAGGTATATGAAAAGCGAATTATAATGTTATTAACATTTTGAATTATCATTATTTTCATTGAAGGCAAAAAGATGTATTTTGAATTAATTAAAGTTTGAATTGTAAATAACCTACTGGAGTCATTGAAATTCTGCATTTTTTTGCTGCTTAATTTAGAGAGAAGAGATAATTATATACTTATACGAGTATTAGTTGTTGCTATTTATTTATGGTAATTTCGATTCGGAAAGAGTTAATTGTTCTAGTTGATGTAGGTATATATGGATGATGTTTGTCATCCCGCTTTGCTGGAAATGTAAAAACGTATGGATGCACTGCTATTATAATGATAACAAATTCGTTAAAAGGGTATTCATGCTGTGCTGAATGCTATTTCTAACAAAAATAAAAAAGATTGAAAAAAAAAATCATATCTACGGGAATATATTTCAAAATAGTATTAATAATAGTAATACCATTTTCAGCCCATCAAGTCCATTAAAATAATGTTAATAATGCGGCTTATGTACATACCAACTTATGCATATAGGAAGTATTTATGAAAGCAAATTCTTTTGCATGTGCATTTAGAGATTTGTACGTATTAAAATTATCCATCCATGATATTATTTTTTAACGTAAAACTTAAAACTTCTGCAACATTTTGTATATAATAAAGCATATAAAAATGATTTTATTTAAATTTACAGGGGGCTATACACGGTCGTTGATGTCTCAAGCATGTTCGTCGTACATGTATTGTGAGATCAACGACCGTGTATGGCGGTCATAGGGGCGCGCGCCATGTACGACGAACATAAATTCAAGTGAACTTGGACGTTCTGAACATGCCTCGAGACATGTGCGCCCGTGTAAGGCGACCTTAAGTATTATCTTTCGAATGTTAACCAATCATTACCGGCACAGGGCACTTTTTAATGATTCGCTTAAATGCGCGTGTTTACGATGTTTTGGTTTGTCATCGAGTTATATTACACTTAACAATATCTAGTGAATTTTTATGATAAAATAAACTTGACGATTTTCTCAGTTTATGTTATCGTTAACAACAAAATGTATACTTACATAGATATAGATATAATGATGCTATATAAATACCTATATTCTATGTTTACATTGTATAGGCAGGTATATAGGTACTATTGCGCGCATTAGTCTTGTCCAATAATCCTCCGTTCAGTACGAGTTATTCTGTTCAGTTTATACCTGAAACCTAGGAATCCTGGCCCCCAAGATGACCCCACCTAAACCCTATTGAAAATTAAACATTGACGGTCGCACTATATACAATTGTGCAAATTCGTTGCAACATAGATTACATTTGGTAATTAATAACAACGGCAAACCAATACTTTAGTAACTGTTTTTACTGTCTGACATATTCTGATTATATTTTGATTAAAAATTACGTTTTCTACTTGTTGAAATTTATTTTCGTAATCCCTTTCATGTTTCCAAGTTGAAATTACAGTATTAAGTAAATGGAAACGGTCTGAGAGGGAGGACAAGACTAATGCGCGAGGTAGTACATGCACTGCACGACGATATTTCAAATACCTCTTGAGCGTTGACCGCTCAAAATATTTCATAATTTAATATATTTAGAGAATTTTCAGAATATATTAAGTAATGAATTTCATTATGTTGTGTAAATTTGTAATGAATTCTCCGCTATTTTGATGAAATATGAAATTATCATATCAACCAAAAATTCGACATTTTTCCACGTTTTTGACATTTGACATTTCTTGTTTTATTTATTCAGTCTTGGACCCATCTCTTGATTTTCATCATTGTATTACTCGTTCTTGAAAGGACGAGGAGAAGGATGAGGACCTAAAGGAATGAAAACGTTCATCAACACAGCCACAGCAGACAAGAAGAATAAAAAAAGTGTTAGGAGGGATGGAGTGAAACCAAAACAGACAGGAAGACCGTATAGTAAGTAATATTCTATTAACGGCGCCAGACGTGTAGTTATCCTTAATAAAATATAATAAAACGTAATTGGGAAAAACAGCATCGCCTTCTAACTGCATATATGTACAAAATGACGTTTCAAGCTAAAGCAAAATGTTCAAAAGTGAACTTATTGGAAAAGCAGGACGCGTACTAAATATAAAGATTAAAATGTGTTCATACGCGCAATAATTTTATCATTTTATGAACTTTTCCTTGAACATTTTCAAATAAAATATTTATTTCGAATTTATTCCGAAGGAAAATAAACCTTTATAACACATTTTAAAAATCATAGAAACAAGAAATTGTACCTTCGCACTCGTAGATGTATAAATATAACGATTTTTCGATGACATTTTGACGATATTAGTTAGAAAGAAATAAGAAAGAAAATGAAAAACATATTTTCTTTGTTTCGTTGTAAGAATATCATCTTAGTCAAGTCAAGACTTTTGCATTTCTGTCTCATATTGAATTTTTCAAAAAACATGAAATTGGAAGAAAACTTTCTAGCTCTTGGCTCTTGTATACAATATACAGTATACCTATAGGACATGGGTATGTATACCTACCAATAACAGGAAACATTTACAAACAGAAATAATTTTTAAGTACTTACTTAACTTTTGCGAATGTTTTCGAGCATACACTTTTGAGTTCTATTTCAATTAGAGTTGCAGAACGAGAGGAAAACAGTTGCAGTTTTGAAAATTGCCAGATTTTCTACAATAACAATTTATTTCTAATAAATAATGATAACAGTAATAACTATAATGATAAATAACGTGACGTGTCGGATAAATTGCGAATTATAAACTTGTTGACGTGACTAGGATGTTTAATATAAATCAGAATGCTTTTGATAAAAATAAAAATTGATAAAACCGTGACGTAGAATGCGAGCATGCAGATTGAGGTAAGTATTAATTAACATTTCTTATTAGACGGGTATCCATGTTGCTACGTCTGCGTCATAGCCGTGATTTCGGCACAGGCTTGTTTGTTAATCCATTTCAAAGTATACTAAATTTCGTGACTTATTTTTATTAGAACATCGATAGAGCCGGACTGGTGCAAGGGGCAGCATGCAAGTAAACAAGTAAAAGAAAATATTATCCTACTAAACGTTGGACTTGCCCATACTGATGTGTGCCTCTCCTCTCTCCATATGCAAGTGGGGCCATCTATGGTAATAGAAAAAAAAATATGTTGGGACCTTTCAATATGCAATACATGATGTCCGGTCCGAGCCATTGTGCTTTAAACGTTTCTCCTTCTCCTCTTTCCGTGTTCCTTTTATAAGTATACCTATCTATTTCTTTCTTGGTTTTCACTGTTTTCAGTTTGTCCTGTTCCCTTCAAGTTGTGCGACCGAACGCGGAACGAACCAGTCTGCAATAGGAGGTACAGTCCAGTCCGTACAGTCTCAACCGCCTATAATACCTATTTTCTTTTCTTTCATGCTTGCCATGTTTCTTTTTCCATTCAACTTAACTAGTACCTACGTCTATCTAGTGGAACCACTATAATGCTACCCGAACGGGCATTACTTCCATAACACTTATCTCAACTCGAATCGAGTAAAGGGATAACGAACGCCAACGGATAACGCAGATTGAGTACAAAAACGCTACACTTCATTAATTATCCTTAAAAAACGAAACTGGAAAAGAAAGAAAGAGGTTGGTTTCGCTCTGCTTTCTTTCGTCAGCATGGATTTCTCCAGAGTTCCTTTGCTTGTTGCCGAATCCAATCTATTCGTTGAACTTTTAATAAAAGAATACTTAATTGTACTTGTACTTGTACTTGTATAGGTAGTATAAACATGATAATATTGATGTTGAACATTTTTTTGTTATTGTAAACACAATTAAATAAGTATGCTTAGGTAGAGAAAAGAGCACGCAAAAATTCGTTTACAATTATTTGATGAGTTCAATTATTTTTTTTTTTCATAATTAGCAATACTTTAATTGCCAAATTTAATCGATAAATTAAAAATTTAATTGCGGTTACCTATAGATAGTAAAGTAATATCTTTTAATTATTTTTTGTACAACTTTTTATTTGTGTATATGTGTATACGTATAGAGTTAACAACTAACGACGCATAAAAATTACATGAAAAATATACGAGGTGTCGTTAAACAAACCCCTTTTTACTGACTGTTCATAATATACTAGGATTGCGCAGGGTATCGCGTCAATTGGACGCCGTCAATTTGACGCGCGACAATTGGACGCGACGACAATTGGACGAGCGACAATTGGACGCGTGGTCTTACGGTAAGGAGGTTCAGACCCTATTGCGGTTAGCTGAAGGGTAGTGCCAGAACACAAAACGTACTTTGGTTGTAGCGTACTTGGCGGTTTGTCGTACGCGTCCAATTGTAGCGCGTCCAATTGACGGCGTCCAATTGACGTATAACCACTGCGCAGACTATGATAATAAAATCGGTTTTCCATATATGTTAATTAATGTTTAATACATTGAATTAATGAAAGCTTTAGTTAACTATTTATACATAAATATATACATTTCATTATCATACTTGGTGTTACTAGAAGAAATACTTAAAAAAAGAAAATAGTTAACAGGGCTTGGAACCGAAACCATTATCAATTCCGGTATACTAATGATAAAATAATAATGTTTCCGTTATAGAAATAACGATATTGTTTTATTAATACCTATACCGGTAACTATTTTACCGGTAAAAATCGTTTGCATTCAAATTAAAAATTTATATACATTTTATTAAAGGAAAGTTTAAACATTTGCTATTATAGGTAAGTGAATTTTAACACGGAAATATCAAATGTCATGCGCGCAGTAACGTGTTATTAAAATACCGGTAAACGGAAGAAGTCGCACCGGTAAATGAAATAAAAGTTCCCATATCGGTAAAAAATAACGAAAATTCAAAAATAATAACGTTTACCGGTATTTTTTACCGATAGATATTATTTATTTACCGGATCCAAGGCCTGATGGTCTCATGATATCTCCAATTCTCTAAGAAATCATTTGAAACACCCTGTAAAGTTCGCATTTTAACAATATGTCATATTCTATTGTTTGTCATTCATCATTAAATTATTTGTGATTCGTTCATTATCATCAAATGTATGGCTTAAAGCAAACTGTCATATACCGTGCGTTTATTGTACCGTCGAACATAATATGTGCTATGGATGGGGAGAGAGTGGGGATGTGGGACGGACGACGACACACCACTATGACAAGTCCTAACGATATGATCATAAAAATTAATTACTTTGATCGTGCATCGGCTCGCCTCACTGTCATGAGTTTATTGGTAAAATAAATGCTCAGTATATCAAAAAAAAAACAATTATTAGCGCACTAGGCACTATTTGCACAGTACCGGCTGAAGGTACGGGCAAGCAGGGCTGGTGCCCGGGGCGCCGTTGTTGCAGGGGTGCCAAAATCCGAAATATAAAAATTAAATAATAAAAAAGATAACAGTTTGAAAACTAATAATTATATAATGTATTTAAAAAAATATTTTAATAGAAACTTTTTCCTATTGTATATTTAAACTTTTTACTAATTAGTGCAAACACTATATATACTAAATTCAAAATAAAAATATAAAATATTTACATCTAATTATTAGTAAGATTCTTGAAAAGTAATGATTGTCAGTATGGTGTAAAATATTGGTGAGTGCGTAAGGGCGCCATAATTTTTTTTGCCCGTTACGCCAGTGTACCTTGAGCCGGCCCTGTATTTGCATGATATAATTATAGGTATATTTGAATAATTATAACATCGCAAATCTAGGCCTTTAGAATATGGATTTTAATAATGATTTTGTTAATTCATATTAACTTTAATTAATTGTACTTTGTTAAAAGCTTGACTGAGGTGCTTTCTCTATAAGTATTTTGCCTATAGCGGGAGGCGGCGAAACATATTAAATGGAACGTAATAAAGTCCTATTAGAAAAATTAATTGTTCCTTGTCATTTCTTATTTCATTTTATTCATTGTCGATCTGAAATCAAAAGACGCAGATGCTTTTTATTATCCTATTTCAATTTTCATATCGGAAATTGCAAATTGGTATAAAGCAACGCAGAAAACGAGGCATTATATGTAGGTATAGGTTATACATATAAAGGATAACATAAAGGAAACTAGAAATATCGCAAATGGCCAAAGTGCACAATATGTGCTGAGAAATTCAATCCGAATTGGTTGATTAACAATTGGCGCCGCAATTTTCCAGCATGTTTCCGTTTGCCTGTTGTAGTTGTGGGGGTTTGTTATACATCTAGGATATTAAGTAAGCGACGTTTGTTTGCGGTTCGGACAGTGTGGTTAGATTGTTACGATGTAAACCACATGCTACAATGCTGTGGACGGAGATCCTGGCATAATGGCTCAAGCAGAGAAAGACCGGGATGGAACGGATCAACGGACATGTTGATGTAAGTAAGTAAGTAAGTCCGTTCTCCGCTCCGCATTCAACCATCCTAACGGCGGAATGATAGCCGGTGCGTGAATTTTGAAATTTCTCTATTTCGTCTATTTTCGCACCAACATTATTCTGGGATGAATGAGAACATATCCAATTAATTATATTGTGTATAGTCGTATAAATAGAAAACGCTAGTCATTCCCAATACGGTCCTATTGTTTTATCAGTTTTTGGTAAGTAGGTACATGGATTATTAGTTAATCGCTTAATCGTTTGAACGTGTTTATTTTGCTGTTGAAAAATTAAATCATTCATTTTTAACAGCTTTTTATCATTGATAGATTAGCATGAGCCCGCATGAATTGTATAATACTAAATTATTTTCAGGATTGTTGCTGCAGTCTGAGACAGTAATTCAAAAGGAGGGTGAAGTACTAAATGTAAATTTACGTTTCAACTTTGAACGCAAATTGGTCCAAGCTCTCATAAAACTGTCACTTTATCAAAATGTGACCAAAAGTTGGTATTATACAGAATAGAAGAAAAAAGAAAAATTGCCACCCATTCACTCTGCGCCCATACAACAACATTCTCTTTTTTGTGTCGTGTTCTTGTTTTCACATTCTTTTATGTTTTCTTTTATCACAAGTTTACTGCGGACTCGAGTCCTTGCAAATCGTGCGCCGCGATCCCCTTTTAACAAATAAACGAACAAATTATGCGCTTAAAAATAAACAATTAAACAAAGAGAAAGAGAACAATATAGCATCCGCGCATTCCGGAGAGATATTTGCTATTTTGCGAGATCTTTGGAAACTGCGTTAATGATAAATACTTGTTTATGTAATCCGGTGTGTTCGTATACACATCGCAAGCAGGAAAAAAAAACCTAATTAAAAACACGGCAAAATAATTAACATAAAAAACGCATTTCGTCGACTTATCGCACAAAAATAAAATAAATGGAAACAATGCGAAAATGAGCGAGCGAATACACGAACACGCCCTTGAAGTTTATTTGCCCTACGGATTCGTTCGGTTTGTAATAAGTATTACAAATTATATAGGTACCTAGATACAAACACAAAACGAACAAAACTGAAAAGAAAATTGTAAAAAAATGAACAAGTAATTCAATATGAAACATGTGCCTCGTATACATATACAAGACGAAATATGTATTAGAGCAGAGGATGAGATGAAAAATGATGAATATTTTGCGAATATGCTTTAATTTATTTATATTTAAATAATTTATATATCCGAATAAATGCTTGCTTTCATTTTCCAGTTTAATTGATGATGATGATGATGATGATGATGATGAGTGATAACAATAATTGTTTATATATGTATTTATTTTTTTTAGATCTAACCGCAGGCTCACAAATCATTAGAAAATCGAAGTTTAAGTTTAACTGCGAGAATCTCTAAAACAGTAAATAATTTTTAGTTGTTTAGTTGTTTAGTTGTGCGGTGCGAACCCGTATATGTATCGATTTTTCTGTTAATCTTTAAACTATTCGTTCATTCTTTTCAAGCTTTTAGTTATTTAACCGATTTTAGCGTACATTTACGATCGTCCCTTAGGTCCCTCAGATTGCGTGCGATAACATAATGCATAGTACCTACAATATTTAGTACAGTCACCATTAAGAGCACGTCACATTATGCGAGTGACGTGAATAAAGTGGATTCGTCTGCATTAAAACGTCTTAATTTGACGACGCCGACAATAAAAAATGTCACAACGAACCACATCAACAACACAGCGACAGCGAGTCTATTAACTTGTCAAGTTCAATAAGTTTATATATGTATACAGAGCGTTTATTTTACCATCGAACATAGCATGTAACGTACGCATTGTTCGCTCATGGCAATGGCGATGCACGATCATAATAATTAATTTTTATGCGATCATGTCATTGCTGTCAGTTGTCAATTTTGTTTGTCATATATTTGTTGTCATATTTGAACTGATTGTTCACAAATTGTTGATCAATCGTTAACTTCTTTCTCAGGGGTTATGTCTTTCAAATAACTGACACAACTCGAATCTCCATTCAATACGGTTTACAAATAATCATCAAAATACCTCTCATCGTGG
>JARJEB010030964.1:0-18393 GCA_030264535.1 Liometoxenus newtonarum
ATTAACATTTTTGAGTGATTAATGGTACCTATAACTCACTACCGTGAGTTATGATTTTCAGAAATCACTACAATTAATAACATTGATCGTGTATTAAAGTTCAACAAGATTTAACGAATTTGAAGTGACCGATCCAACTTATCTATATGATCTAAAATCTCGAAAGAACCCGAAAAATTCCGACCATAGTTCGATGTGAATCGCCCGTCATATTGTTGCACTTGTCAGATAGTGCTCGTTCGTTGCTTCATCGAGAAATCACAATTTGTATTTTGTGTTAAAAATAGTGCAAGGTGTAGAAAAAACATAGTATTATATTCGCGATTATATCCTTGCGGCTCGTAGGCTCAAACAGCATCTTCGTGAGCAATGGCCGTCATAATCGCTCATATAATAATATACTATTATTTAAAAAGGATACATTTTGCGTTGACTTTTTATGTTTTAAATCTTAAATGAAATGTAATATAGAAGAATCACAGGATGGAAACATTGCTGTACAATTATGACTGGAATTGGCGGCGTGGTCGTAAACATCCTCATTTTCATATTCATCGAATGGTTTTACCCTGTAAAAGAAAAACGTTAATCTTTTAAAGACTATGTGTGTGTTAGAATGAGAGTTTTTGAATGGAAATGCATAAGTGACATGATCTACCTCAACACGGCTTTCATTATTTCTTCCATGAAACTGCCCTTTTCGCCACTCTTTTGATGAACCTCACAGACAGCTTTCAGTAAACATGCTTTACCATCTTTACTTTGCCTGAAAGAACGCACAAAACGCACAAAAATGAGTGCTAAACTCAGAAATGCAAAGTTATAAAGAAAGTAATTAAATATTAAATTATAACACTGTAGCATCCAACATCGTTAACCCGTCACCTCGCCCCGTCACCTTTGACCATATAACCCTAAGATTCTTTGCACCGCCCGCATAAAGCTACAAAAAAAGAAGAAAGTTAAGATGAAGCAAGAAGCTATTTACTCACGCAGATAAGAACTTTTCGATCTTCCCATACAAGTCCCGTCTCGTTCGTCTATGTACTTGATGATAAATCGATGACGATGAGGAAGGGGTTGACGATGACGGAGAGTAGTATCGTTGAGCAGTATTAACCGACGTAACCGGAACCTTCGAAGGCTGCGAATAGCGATAATACACCGGCTGCTTGAACTGTTGCTGGTGGTGTTTCGCAGGCGTTAGGAAGGAAAACTGCTGTGGGCGATAGTTCTGATATCGATACCTGTTGTAGCTGGGAGAGAATTTGATGGTTGGAAAACGCACTGGATGCTGGATCATTGGGGATATGGGACCATTGAAGATTGGATTTTGGAATCTAATTGGTGCCGATGTTCCCAAGTATGTTATCGGCGATAGAGGCGCTTTAGAAATGTTCACAATCGGTTGTTTCGGAATGGGATCCTTGATTTTGTACTTGCCAGGTGGATCCTTTCGATGTAATAGTTCGGCTGGTTTACGATACGGTTCGAAGGGATCGTGCGGTAGCTCCCAGGCAAGTGCAGCTGTGCCACCAATTGTGAAAATTGTACTTTTGCCAATTACAGGCATTGTTAAACAATAAACTGAAACCAATGTTTGTGTTACGTTAGGTTCAACTAATTTTGAATAAAACTTACCTAATTGTAGGGAACTGCCCTCGGGGAAAATCAAATATCGCTTTCGTCTCGATAAAATTTTATCGGGAAAAGTCGATGTCAAATTCGTATCGCTAAAATAGTCAGCTCCGCATAATATGCTGACATATAGAATTGCAAATATAACGTTTCTCATCGTTTCCAATGATGCCTTTTTAAATCTTTCCCTCTTTTACTTATTGTTCGTTTGCTCCCTGAAACAAACTGTACGCTGAAATGAACCTTATAATCAGGAACGCAAACTTGCCCGCAAGTCAAGCACAACACAGAAATAAATCAAGGAAAACAAGAGGTAGCAGAATTTTACCGTTCGACGAACGGTAACTCATATTTACACCTACAATTAACGCGTATTGAATTAATCGTTTTTAATTAGATCATTTTTACATGTATATTATTTAAATTCAATTATTGAATTAACGGTTTTGCAAAAACCAAACAAACATGAACAAAGCAGATTATCATATCACCGATGGCATGTGCATGTTTTGTGTGTAATAGCCCAAAGCCAAATCAATTAACGAGAACGTGCACTTCGAGTACCTAACGGCACATTCATCTGGAACATTTTGTTGACCGAAGACATGAGCGTCTCTGTAATGTTGATGTTCGTATGGTTCAGTGGGTAATATTTCCTGAGTTGGATAGCTGTGACCCGGTAAATATGAAACATAAAATAGGAAATGTAATGAGAAAATTTATTACCTATAGGTACGTTGGTTAGTTTTAGAATGTCGTTTCATTCTTTAGATTTTAGATTTTACCCAAAGACAATCCGCAAGACTTCTTGTACGAGTCCTTCGCCCCTGCTGCTAAACAAAGCCCCTGTTTCACATAAAGCCTTAAAGATGCAATCCCTTCCGTTATAGCCCATTCTGTAACATTTTCCGTATTAAAGCCTGATGTATTTCTGGGTATCAACAAAACAAAGGGCAAGGAAGGGAAATTACTCACGAGTCCATAATGAGTTCCATTTTTTGATACAGATCGCGACGATGACGACGTCTTCCCACAAATCCGCCAGGCGTTTTGAAATCTTCTAGGATCGCCGTATTATTCGGTAGATCGTAGGAAATGCCCCAATTCAGACCTTCGGTGAAAATCTCGGAAGGACGAAGGATCGTTTGGGCAGTCATGCAAATAGCAATCTAAAATCCACACAAACCATTGCATCAATTGTTAAAGATATCGAGCAAGAAAACGAAGAATTGCCGAAATACTCTGGAATTACATTCCACATATTATATACTGAGTGAGATAAAACATGAAAATCCTTGTTTTTTTTTCAAGGAATTTATGAATCTGGTCGAATAATACTCTATACTAAAAGTTATGTAAAAGAAATAAAATAAAAGGAAATGCGGGAAATTGTTAAAGTATAAATTGCTTACAGACAACGTGGCGCCCTCTGGAAAAGCAACGTATCTCTTGTGCCTCAATGACCTCCTCCCCACGATCGAGTTTTCCGAATTTATTTGCGACATTAGCAATGCCAGCGAGAGCGTAAAAAATAAAGCCGCCGAGCGCATTTCGGTGCTGACACAGAAATATACAGAAATCAACGATAACAGGATCGAGTTATGCGTAGACTTTAGTGCAGATGAAACGACTGAGTTGGTAATGTAGCGCGAAGTAAGAACGAAACGAACGAAATGAAATTCCTAAATTATGCTAATTAATCTTTAGGAATATGTTTTTGAGTTAGTTGTAAACTTATTAACACTATTACTTAACCGAATTGTTTTCAGTTTAAAAATTTTGTTCGTACTGTTCTGCAAAATATTGATACTTTCAATTTCAAAAAGTCATCATAAAGGGAAAAAATATGCTTTTGATTTGATGGAAAGCTATTTATCATACAAAATGCTACTCAGTCAATTTATCACGAAACGAAACCACGAGAAACTCTGAACAACAAAAATAAATCGTTCGCGCAATTTGTTTAATTCAATTTCCTTCCTAAAAACCTATATCAAAAAAAAACTTTAGCAGTCTAAAAGACAACTCGAACTATGCTCCGTTCGTTCCTAATGACAAAATTGATAAAAACCAACGAAGCCGCCAGCAAAACGACATCAGTCCGAGTGATATGAATTAATGAGGGTCTCATCAAAAAAGCAAGCTTCAACAAGAATGACTATCAAATGGTTACGAAGCGTACGACGGGTCTGAAGGGTAAAACAGCCGCAGCGGAACGATTCGAGTAACCAACGGGAAATATTAGTTTCATTCATCTATCCACTTCGTCGGTGGTGTTTTACCAACTTTTTATGTTTTTGTAGTTGCCTCTAACTAATGTGTATACGTATATGTATGATATGAATGTATAAGGATTCCGCTCGGGAAAACCCACCCATAGTTTCATGGTACCGAAGTACCGAAACGTTATTGACTCGCATCGTTCGTATAAACTCGGCACGATTCGTTCCAGTAAAGGCGGCATCGGATTGAGAAACATCGGATCCGTGGAACTGGAGTGGATGCTGCACCCCAGTAGTAGCTAGGGATGCTGGTTCCTGTGCGCTAACTGTGTCCCCGGATCGTCCGTCAAAGTTTTCGCCAACGTTACGTTCTAGCGTCTCTTCTATAAGTGTTTGTGTGTGTGTATTTTTTTTAATTCTTAAGTGGTTGATCATGGTGCTGATTGTGGATTTACGATGGAATTTTCAAGAAGGATGTGGTGGATTTATCAACATGTATTGAGGTATTTATAATGTTTCATTGATAAATATATAAATAAAGTTGAAATCCGAATCGGGTAATCGCGATGCGGGAAAAGTGGGCGTTCACTTGGAGATGGGAAATTCGCAAAGTTCTTTTGTCGTTACACTCGACTCGTGATCTTCTTGCAGATTTCACTTTAAAGTGAAGAAAATCATCAAAGCAAAAAGAAAATTAGCATTTTTTTGTTAGATACCATTCTTCAGATATATTCTTAAGGGTTTTAAACCTCCGGGTTCGAATTAAAAATATGCTAATTTATCTACTAAAAGCGTATATACAATGAAAACGAAAAAAAAAGGAGTGGAACGAAAATATTTTCAAGGACTTGCGGACTTATCCCTGGAGTACCTACCAACAAAACGAATAAATATTGAACGAGTATTGAATGTCGGGCGGTTTTAACTGAATTGAAGTGGATGAGTTTGTTCCATTTTTTTTGCATGTAGTTTGGTCGTTTTTTGATCTGCTAACTGGAAACTGGAAACTTTTAAGTGTAAGTGGAAAAGTAGCAAACATAAAAGTAACACAAAAAATAGCATTCAGAGACAAGACAAAAGTGACGAATGTCGGGAGACAAAAACCATTTAGAAGTTTTAATTAATTTATCGGGGCGCGCTTAATAAACGAAAAGGAAGTTTCCTAAATGGCTTTTGCTCTTACGAGTCTAAGTCTACGGAAAGAACTTTTCCAATTCTTATTACATACAAAAAAATGACTTCGATACAGACAACAAAACAAGCAAAACAACTAAAGTAACTAAAAACAAATAGAAACACTAAGAGAACAGACAAAAGTGTTTCTCGTCAATTTCATCATAAATTTTATATATGTCTAACGGAATTCAGGATTTAGGAATCATGTACATGTCATTGTTATTTACGACACGTTTCGCTCAGCAATTAATTTAATATTCGATGCAACCAAAAAAAAAAAACAAAAACTGCTTAGCAACTTGGTTCTGGATTATAACAATATATGAGGTTTTAAATCTATCCCTAATTATTAAATCATCAAATGTTAAAAACTTTCAATAAGTATCTTAAATACTCAAAAAAGATGTCCTCTTGTATGCTTCTGACCGAAGGATATTAATGGATTTTAAATATTTTGCTCATCCGTAGAACTTACGAAGAAATATCTAGACTAGAGAACGGTGAACGGCGGAAGCATCAATCAAACCTCGATTGCCGGTCCGTGTATTAATCACTTCCTCTAGTGATCAACCGGGTAGTAAAACGACACCCTACCATGTATCAAATCAAACGAGTATAGTATAAATTGGCAAGACTTCTTTCTACATGCATCACAACATATCACATGTAACAATTAAATTGCAAATATTGCTAAATAAATAAATGGCTGAACCTGAAACTCTTTTGTCACACCCATCAGGACATCAGGAGCTAGATGTAATAATTAGTTTTGTGTTTTCCCATTTCCCACAGTGCCACCCCCAAAATGATATTACTTTCAGCGTGTGACTTGTATACATCATAGATGTATTAATAATTCATGTGTCATTTGTCTTTTACATGTTGTATTGAATCTATACATATTGTTGGGGGCTCCATTGATCATTGATGAAATGATTGAACAATAAAGGACCTAAACGATGGAACTACTGCTCACGTGGTTCATACTTGGACTGGGAGGCCTCCCATCGATCAACTGTAATCCAGATGCGAAACGTCTCTATGATGATCTCCTATCGAATTACAATCGTCTTATTCGGCCAGTGGGTAATAATTCCGATCGGCTCACGGTCAAGATGGGTCTTAAATTGTCTCAACTCATCGACGTGGTAATAATAATGCATTTTTATCCATTTGTTATGGTTCAATTTGTTCACTTTATATTAATTTGATTTTTTTTATTTTAACTACATTTTTACTTCTTCTTATAAGTTAACGGTTCATATGCGATGCCCTATTGATTTTTTAACGGTTCAATGGACCGTTCAGACGTGTCAACGAGTTGATAAGGTCGGTTATTGGGTTGGTCGTGTCTTTCTGGTCTCGATACTGAATTCAAATTTATAAATTTCGTAGAAATTACCATTAATATATGGAAACCTAAGGCTATGTGCCAAGAAATTGTATTTTTTTTTGTAAGTTTGTTTCTTTGTTTACTCTTGAGAACCGTGTTGATCATGCTTGTGTTAATGTTTGTTGAGGGAGACGAATGCAGGACGACAAAGTCCATTCCGATTAAGTACGCAACCAGTGGAATCATTTCATCAACGAAATGCTTTCACCCGTATTACCTACTGGGTGCTTCCTTGCCGTTACCATAATGTTGGCAGTGTGGCAAGCAAACAGTTAAATTAGACTTCCGAATTGGCTTGCAGATTCGTGAATGTTAATCAGCAAGTCGATGATTTACTTCTGGTAGGGCGGTAGGGGAGTATTTCATAATGATCTATCTTTGAGGGAATGCCAAATTCCCAGCCCTGGATATGGGCCACATAGGCACTTATTATAGTTGACTTATTAAATCTTTCTTAACCATACCGAACACTCATATTTAATAGTTTTCCAATCAAATCAGAAAATTTTATATTTTTTGGAATTCTTGTTAAACGAAGATCGATTTATTCAGTTGAGTTGAGTTCTATTTATCAAGAGATAGACACAATGCTCGACAAATCCCATTAATAACACAAAGTTTAAATTGAAATTACACGAAATGTATGTAAAGTAAACTTTCCGAACATCCGTTCTGAATTTGACGGATTCGTTTAAAGTTTCTTCGATTTGCACTTGTTAATTCACGATTTTGATAAATATAACCTAAAAACCATTACTTTTATCTCGACTATTACTTTCCGACGATACCGAAGGTGGTAAGGAAAGATATGTAATCACTCAAAATATCGAAGTCTGGTTTTCGACGGTTCTCCACGAATCATGAGTCCGAAAAAGTGGTTTTTGAAGTGACGTCCGTGTGTAAGTAAAATTGTCGGCAAACCAAGCAACGTACTCGGATGAAATTTGGTTTGTGGGAATATATCCCTCTAACTAGAACCTGGTATAAAATAAATAAAATCGGTCGGTAAAGAAGGACACTTTACTTGAATGTCAAAACATAAATTTGCATATAACTCGCTAAATATTGCAACTAGACAAAACCAAAAAATACATTCTTGTTGCGCTTTCAATTCTCTACATTTCAATTCCTATAACATTTTTTCGTCGGATGCATAGTTTGTGAGATAGTAATTCGTAAACTTTCGTATTATTTTATTAAATATTTTTGTTTAACTGGACTTTTATTCTAGAATTTAAAGAATCAAATCATGACGACAAATGTCTGGGTGGAGCAGGAGTGGAACGATTACAAACTAAAATGGAGTCCGGACGATTATGGTGGTGTGGAAACCCTTCATGTCCCATCTGAACACATTTGGCTTCCAGATATTGTCTTGTACAATAAGTAAGTGAAACGAATTCGTTTACATGCCCAAATTTGTACAAATATCTGTTGTTTTGTTTGTTAATAGTGCTGACGGTAATTATGAAGTCACAATAATGACCAAAGCAATATTACATCATACGGGGAAAGTAGTATGGAAACCTCCTGCCATTTACAAATCATTTTGCGAAATTGATGTCGAATATTTTCCATTCGATGAGCAAACATGTTTCATGAAATTCGGTTCGTGGACTTACGATGGTTACATGGTACGTACCTACATGCCAACTTTACTGCTTAACTTTTTCTAATGGTAGGTAATTAATTGGATCTGTCAAATATAGGTTGACTTAAGACACTTATCACAAGCCCAAGATTCGAACGATATAGACGTAGGCATAGACTTACAGGACTACTACATATCAGTAGAATGGGACATAATGCGGGTACCGGCAGTGCGCAACGAGAAGTTCTACAGTTGCTGCGAGGAACCCTATCCGGATATCATATTCAACATAACACTGCGTCGGAAGACGCTCTTCTATACAGTGAATTTGATAATACCGTGCGTTGGTATATCGTTCCTCTCCATTCTGGTGTTCTACTTACCATCCGATTCCGGCGAAAAGGTATCACTCTCCATCTCCATTCTCCTCTCTCTGACTGTGTTCTTCTTACTGCTGGTGGAGATTATTCCGCCAACTTCCATAACCGTGCCTCTGCTAGGAAAATATCTGCTCTTCACAATGCTGCTCTGCACCTTATCGGTAGTCATCACCATCGCCGTATTGAATGTAAACTTCCGTTCGCCCGTCACACATAAACTGGCACCGTGGGTCAAAGTGATCTTCATCGGTTTCTTGCCAAAGTTCCTCTTCATCCAGCGTCCGGAGAAGGATGAAGAGGAAGACAAAGAGCAATCCGAAAGCGTTCTCACTGATGTTATCCACGTGCCGTCAATGTTGGACAAGTGCAAGAGTTCATTCGATGCATTTGATCTCGGATTGCCGCCGCCGACTGATGTGATGCGACCGTGTTTCGGTGAAGCGCCCTTCCCACCGTTACCCCTATCGGGCGCGGATGAAGATCTCTACAGTCCTGCCACATGCCGCACCAATACGATGGAAGGCATTAGCGATGTCAGCCCAACTTTCGACAAGTTCGGACTGCACGATATGGAAAAAACACTCGCTGATTCGAAATTTATTGCTCAACACGTCAAGAACAAAGACAAATTCGAAAATGTCGAAGAAGATTGGAAGTATGTTGCAATGGTATTGGACCGTTTATTCCTTTGGATTTTCACGTTGGCATGCGTGATTGGCACAGGTTTGATTATTTTCAAGGCTCCGTCTTTGTACGACTCGACGAAACCAATCGATTTACAAATTTCGAAAGTGGCAAAGAAAAAAATGGAAATGCTCAAAATGGTACCGGAGGAATTATAAAGAAATAATCAATCGATAATAATGAATAATAAAACGGATAATTGAGTACTTCCAAAATGTTAATAATAAATGTTAATTGTTAACGAAATTTTTGGTTGAAAGGACGAATTATGATTGAAAGATGGACATTATAAAGGAACAATACTCCATATTATAATGAGATAACGATGATAATCATTAATGAATAGTAATTGTTTTTATTATATGGATAAACTAATGAAAATAACGAAATGAAAACAAATGAATATTATTAATTATTATTACGAGTTGTGTTATTTATTATTAATTATTATATGAAACTATGATGTTGACGATATGCTGTTTTCTTTTTATCGAAATATTAATTGAATAATAACTACTAAATAATAGATATCTTGCTATTAGTGACGTAGGAACATCGCGTTCTTTAAATACCTCACTTTTTCGTTGAATTGTTTCGAAAAATTAAGCTGTTCACCGTCACCACTTGGAATTTGACGTTGAAGGACTTGATTGTAAAGCTGGGGCGTATTCAGGGGGGATATGGGGGTTAGACCCCCCCACCCCCTCAATCGCTCTTTCAAATACGTATACATTACAAACACAAACTTGAAAAATAACAATTTTTTGCAAAAAAAGTAAATACGGGGGATGAACCCCCGCATTGCCTCTGTCCTGGATACGCTTCTGTGTAAAGTCATTCTCACGACCGAATAAATTTTTTGCATTCAATACTAATTTTAAGACAAAATTCGTCTTTGTTAATTGTATTAAAGGAATACGCTGCTTTCTCAAGTGAGAAAATAACACAAGGATGCAAAAATAACTGGGTTGTAAAAGGAGATATTATTTTAAGAAGCAACTATCTCTTTGAACCAACATTGTCAAATTTATTACCAAAAAATCGTTATTGATTTTAGTAAACTTAACTAAAAAAAACATAAACGTTAACGTAAACTTAAAAATATCTAAAAGTGATGAATTCGTTCACTCGAACGATATAATCAAAAAAATTTTAAGTAATCCAATAAGTAGTGTCTCTGTGAATAATCTAAAATTGTAACTTGAACATATTAAACATTTAAATGACGTGAGCGTCCCGCTGATGTCGAAAGGCCACAAAATCACTTAGTATCTCATCAAATCTAAACGAAACAAACTTATAAATAACAAACGTAATGATTAAATCAATGTTTTCTTTATCTGAGAACATGTTGCGTTAAGTGACATTGAAATAATGAAATAATTAAGGTAACAGAAGTGGCTTGAAGTATTGCCGACAATACACCGACTTCATGGTCATCGGGCAATCCTGTGGTCCATATAATTTCGCGTTGCGTTCTGATATACGTGAGAATGCGTTCGAATATTCTTTATCAAATACGTTTAAATCGATATGTGTCCTTCCGACTGCCTTGCACGTGAGAAATAGTATCTCGCGATAAATTGACCGATTACCTATAACCGTCACGTTTCGATCCATTTGTTTTTGTGTCTTGTGGCGCTCCGACGCTAATTTCTTTAGCGGATCCAGTAAATCAGTACAATGTACAGAGCTGATGATACCTTGCATAAAGCGTGTTGAGTTGTTTTGTTCAAAGGTGGTGTCTCGTTGCTGCCATAGAACATACATGGGTGGTTTATCGCCATGAAGTTGAGGATCATCCCACATGCAACAAACACGGACTGATGCCGCTAAATGTTCTGTAAATCAATGCCAATTAAAATATATTACAATAAAATTAACCATAGTTCGATTATTGGGTTAGGTTAGGCGTCTAGAGTAGAATTTACGCTTTCTTAATTCCGATAAGTTTGCTTAACTAGGTTAAAACTAGTTTTTTGCACACCCACTGTGTTATGAACATTTTATGCAACAGAATTTGTGATAACGCGCAATTGCATAAGGACAATCATATAACACTAAACGTTTATATCCATAACGCAACACTTCTGTCAATCTCCTTCTTTCTTGTTGTATGTTCTATGGTTTCACTGGCAATTATTGTTGGTTATGAAATTGGTCCACGTGTGACGTTTGACTCAAGATTCGGAATGTTCACAAACTACAGCAGTAATATGGTCATGCAAAAAAATAATATTCTCAACTTTTTGCGCTAGAAGAGTATCGCAACCCCGTTGCGAAATATACTATTGTGAACGATAAAAATATATTCATTGATCGGTTAATTTCAGCCATTCTGTCGGCAGAAAAGCGCAATTTAAGCAAATGTGCGAATTTAGTAAATCAATGACGTACATTTGGGTTAAATTTCAATATTTTGTTCCGGTAAATTTAAGCTAATCACGTCGGTAAATTGTATCGAATTATAATTTACCAGCAAAATCACAAAACTAGTTGAAAGCAGAATAACGTGTACAAACAAAAGTATTAAAAAAGGATAAATAAGTATGAAATAGGAATCACTTACGGGGCTCATCCTTGACGGCTTTAAGGAAAATATTATCGGATTATTATTATGATGTTAGATAAATCTGCTAATCAAATATTGACTTACCTAGTATAGCAAGTTCCTGTGTAAGAGGATCGGTTCCTTCCTCCACTGGCTGCATGATACCAGACTCTTCCGCTTCATCAGCATCGACCTCATCCTCATCAGATTTCCTCATTCCGCTTCCACTTTCACCATCGTCGATCACATTGACGCTCGTTTTGCTTTCGCTGCGACTTTTCAAGCATAGGTTTGGCAGATGTGTCTGTACATTGATGCGTTCAAACGCCCATATAAGGTTCCAATAGATGATCGGATGCTCCTCAACAAATTTTGCTTCCGACAGACACAAATCCCCCTCACGTGCGAAAACATTTTCCAATTCCTTACGCAACACCAGTGGATTTAAGTATGGTACGCTGAATGGCTCTGATTGTTCTTTATCTTTTGGTTTGATCTTAATTGTGAGCAAGGGCACTGTGGAACTTCGACAAACTTGACATATTGAATTTAAATTCGAATCGTCTGATGTCCAGTTAGCCATTATATCTTCATCGTAGATAAGCGATGAACAATTGTGACATTGCGAACAAGATGCTATCACAATATCCATTTCACTATCTAATAAAACACATGGATAAAACAAACAAACAAAAAGTTGAAGAGATGTATGCTGAATAATTGAATAGAAACATACCTGTTGTAGTTAATTCGGATGGAACGGTAAAAAGTGATTCGGGCATATCATCGCAATCTCGTAGATTGGCGTAGCTTCCCCTATAACTGCTAAACTCAGCCGATATTTTTCGTTGTCTATCACCGCCACCCTCACTACCATCGGTTGACTCCCCTTCTGGTTCGATAGTATCGCCAGCAGCTAGGAGATCAGTCGAGTGCACCTTGATCGGTGTCGACGTTGTTGACGTCGATATTGCCTCCTTAATCTCGTCCAATTTTTTCGCCATTGTATTGGCGGCTGACTTCAGAGAGCTTAAACCACCTTGGATGAACTCATTGGATTTTTTTCCGGTTAAACTACTAGGACTACACATACCCGGCAAAACAGGATACATCCAGACACAATGAAAATGAAAAAAGAAAATTATGAATGTTAATGTAAAATATTTCAACATTTGTTTCTAACAAAATAAAAAGAAGCATGAATGGTTGGTTGTCTGAGGAGGCTTACCTAAAATTATTCGAAACATAATCCATAATATTTTGCGGTACATATTTTGAGGCATTCAATTCAGACTTCCTTAGTGATATTCTAGCTGGGGAATAACGACTAAAAGAAAATAATTCGAGCATTCTACTTACAATTAAAGCAAACATGCAATTTTACTAGCGACGCGGCATGCTCACACAATGATCAAAATTAAAATTGCTTGCAGGGTGCACGTTTACAATCAAGCACTTACCCAAAACTCATTTTTATACTGGATCCAAGACTGGCTAAACTAGACGCGACTGTAGCGGCCGGTACTGTTTCCGAACGATGGATTTTACTCTGTGCCGGTGGACTACCTTCGAATGTGGCTGATCTGTGAACGGAATTGCGGAATAAAATCGGCTCGTCGATCGCTAAGGGAATGGTATTTGTGGAGTTTGTCGATTCGGGTGGCGGTGTTATGGTGGGTGGTGGTGTTGGTGGATCGTCAAGGGCTCCCAGTGGATCGTTTTCGGTAATGAGTGTTCGAGACATTCTAAAAACAAAAAATAATACAAAGACTAGTAACAAAATAAGTAAATAATGAATCGGGATAATGAAGATCAAAAACATAATAACACCAAAACCAATAAAACGTACTTTGCAGGTGAAATTGCTGCATTTTCGTCTTTTTCGTCGAGATTTTCTTGGTCAAATTGTAAATTTCGAGAGCACGACTTTTTGTTATTCTGTTGCAATTTATCGATGATCAATGCATCGCCGGCGCTTTCACTTCTTGATAGAACGCGCATATATTCGGTTGGACTCTCGGGCGGAGTAAATGTAATATGTATGTCTTCAATGGGTTCCTGAAATTCTACTTCATCGGCTTCGGTATCCCGTGAGCTAACACCCGAATCCGTTTGTTCCGACCCATTGCTAGCACTTCCCTTAACAATGCTAACTACCCGAGTGCATAATTTATCTAACATGCCATTGCTGACGGGGACGGCTTCATGCGAATCTAACGATGAGCGAGATGCAACTCGATCGCCTGGGTCTAATAAATTCAGCGTGCTGTCCATAGCTGCCGATTGGCGTCTCGCAGCGCGACGTTTCGCCGCTCGACGGAATCGTGCAGCGCCTAATACCACACAACGCAATTTGTTCCACAATAACAAACTGGAACTTGATTGTGCTGGCCATTCAGCTTCCAAGACGCAACGATTATACAAACTGTAAAAATCAGAATTTAGATAATTATCGGCACAAAACAGAGGCAAAACCAACTCTTACCCGTATGTTAGTGCATTTGGTTGAATTCCATTTCGCTTCATTAATAACAACAGCTTGACGGCAAGCAGAGGTTTCGATAATTCGCCGCACAATTGCATCATCAGTCGGTAGCATACTTCATCGCAAGCTAATTTTTGTTGGGTTGCTCGCACGAGTAATTCGTACGCCTGTTGCAATACCGCACGTTCTCTTCCTGCATTGAGCGACAGCAAACTGGGCAATGCCATGTAATATAATGTGTGACAAGTGCCGCTTAAACAACGGGCCCAAAGCGCCGGTTGATTGACGTATTTCTGGGCGAGTTTCTGCGCTGATTTTATTTCGTGTTTGGTACGGCGGGCCATAGGCGAACCAGGTATTGTGCTTTGATACAGTGATGATAAGTGATCGCGTTTTTTACCAGTTGTTTTCAATAGTAATGGATTTAATGTGAATTCATTATAAATTAGCGGAGTATCTAGAACAAAAAGCAAAGTACTCAAGGCAGTTTAATAAAATCAAAAAAAAACAATATTTACCGTTTGATGGTTCAGGTGGTAGCAAAAACACAGTCCTTTCACTCTTATGTACCATATCCGGTCCTAATAACCTGATGTCTTCATCATCTTGCGTTAGTCTTTCGGTGCATTCGTCAAAGAAAGCCAAACCTTGATCACCATCAGCAACAAAACTACGTTCTTCGATGAACCTTATAAACATTTGCGTATGCATCAAGAGAGTGAAGAATTTATGATAGTTTTTGTCCCTCGATCGCAAAAATTCGTTAAGTTGGAATAACGCCTGAGGATCGGTTGTGCCCACTGTTGGGGCTTTCGTTATAGGCAGCAGGTACGAACGGTAACCTTTCAAAGTTAATACCATAAATTTCAGAAAGGCTTCCTGAATTTCCAATTCCTGAGCTTGCTACACACAAAAAAATGTAGAAACAATTAACGAACAATTGTAAAATATACAAACTTACTTCTCGTCTGCGTCTTTGGAATTCAACTTCCAAATCTGCATCTGCCGCAGAATCGTTTAGAACCTTTTTGTTCTTTTGCAAATTGTCATAGAGTCTTTCCAGTGTTGTTTTCAATATTTTCGCCGGCTTCTTAGGCAATAAACGTACTGTCAGTGTACTTCGAAGTGTTTCATTGACGGTGACTATGTTTGTATCTAAATCAACGCAACTAACATCAGCTGGTGGATCGTACAAATCGAAAAATCTTGAATCTACGCCGATCATGAATGGTAGAGGTGCATGCAGTACTTCTACAAGGCCTAGAATAACAATTTAAGCAATAAATGGAAAAAATATTTAAAAAAATAATTATGATAATTACCTAGTGGGCAAAGCGGAATGTATGGACATTGCCATTTGAAAGGAAACAAGAGTGAAGATAGGGCTTCCGCAACAGCAGTCAACGTGTCTGGACGTAACGAGTGAATTAGAATTTTTTGTTCGGTGAGAGCTAACAATAGAATAAGGAGACAATTCTCGGCTCCTAAATTAAATAGTAAATCTTTAAAGCCGGCCGCGCTACGCGGTAACGGCAGGTCTTCAGGTTGCGTCATTATCAGACGACCAGAAAAGTCGGACGACAATTGCAGTAGCGTCCTAGGCGCTGGGAAAGGAACTTCATCAAGTAATTGCACAATGTATCTTTCTATTGGTATTAATTGTTCTTGTCCACTTGCAACCATATTCTAAAACCACAAAAAATTTACGAATAAACAACAAAGAGAAGAGGACATAAAAAATGTATGCTTACATAAAGAAAATTTAACCATTGCTTGAAAGTATCAGCAAAAGGCCAATGAGATAACACACATATGCTTTTCGATGCGTGTAAGTTGAAACCACTGCCTGATTGGTAATTTAACTTCTCGGTCTGTTCCTCGGAAATATCCTCATCGGGAAATTTCTCGTAGAACGTCACTGCTGATCCGTAAACCTTATGTTTTGCATCTGAGACGGTAAGCACAAATGTGCTGAATATTGGTTTTGGCTGGGTCGCCTCCTCGGGCCATACTTCAAGCGTAGCACCCATTGGTAAACAGAATAAAGGTACGGAATTCGGAAATGGGAAATGTTCTAAATCTCCCATTGGATACCTACAAAATTTCTTATTAAAAAGAAATGTACATTTTACATACAATTTTTGAATAATTTGCACGCGTGTTCTTATTTCTAATATTACCGGTAAATTTAGTGATGAAATTTGTACCGGGTGCAAACCGATTTGCACCGAGTATAATTTATGCGTTTGATATGTCACTATAACTACTCTGAGTAGTTATGAAGTACTTTGATCAGGTCGGAACTACTCTGAGTAGTTTACAGTGGCATATCGGAAATAATACAAGGCAAATGTTTGATTGCACCCGGTGCAAAATGTGTTTATTAGCACCGTTGCAAACCATCATGCCAATCCTGTCGGTAAATAAATATAAATCAAGTAATAACAAATTACCTGGAAATAACGGATGGTTTATAAGTGATTAATCGAGATCGATTCATGGACTTCTTATAACAAAGAAAAACATCACTACCAACGATGCCCTTATTCAAATTCTTGCTGATACAACAAAAAGCATGCGGCGGTGATTCGCTCTTGCTAGCAATCACAACACAAATGTCAGTAACAACCAAAGCATTGCATGGCATGGTCGGCGATCCACGACGGAAAGTAATAAAAGTCAATGCAGTGGAATTATTCACGTTCGCCACCCGTCCACCAACACTCTTTTCAACTTTGCCAGCATCTTTCATCAAGAATTCTTTTCCTTCATACATAACACCTACAAAAAAAAAACCAACAATTTATAATTGTATTCAGTTTTAACTAATTAATTCAAAGCTTGTTTTCTTAGAAAACTTGTAAATGATCTGATACTTGCCAACGTCAACCAAAGGAGGTTTATCTCTTCCTCGGCGAAAACACAAATAGCATTCGACGCTTCGTAGACTTCCATGGTTAAGATCAGCACTTAATCCACTGGGAGTTCGCTCTAAGACTTCGTAACCTTGAGGTACACTTTCCCCTAATGATGGAAAGATAACACCAAGGTCTGTTATCGGATCCTGGTCATATCCACTCTTGAATTGTCCAGCTTCTGATAGAGATGTATCGTCAAGTATATCTGGTTGGTCTGATAAGCCAACAACCACAAAGTAGTCGGCAACACGTCTCTCATCCATATTTTTAATAGTAATCTTTGTTAACAGGTTTTAAGGCACATCTTGTATTCTAAAAGAGACAAATTGTTCAATTTGTACGTTTAGTTGTAGGAATAAAAACGCCTCACCTGAGCAAATATGATAATAACAGATAGAAGTAGATGAGTCATCAGCAAGTAATTTTATATTTCTTTTTTTTTGTTATAGCTGTAGCTAGCTGTACTTGTACTCTTGTTACATATACAATATAATAATGGTTGCTGCTAACATCCAAGGTACACAAAACGTTCGCTTTCTACGTAATTACGCATTGGGCGAACGGCATATTCAACTGGTTGTTTTTTATGCAGCAGGTGTAATGTAATGTGTACAATGTAATTATAATTCGACATGTAACATTGGTTATGGTTATGTGACCGAGTATTATTTATTTATTGTTTATATGTACACTCGAATTGCTGGATGAAGTGATAGTTGCGTTGGGGTTTTGGGACCGATAACAAAATAAATATTGCTGTCTGTTGTACTAAATTTGACATTTTGACGGTGACTGATTTGACTTGACCAGTGTTGCCACCTTCACAAAATTTAAGGTAATAGTTACGATAAAATCTGTAACTACGTTGGAGATTATATACCACCAAACATACATGTTGCCAGCTCAATGAGTCTGTTTTGTTGTTATATTAAAAATTGGCACTTTTCGTACTTTTTCAATTAACGTAATGAATTTATTACAATTGTACTAGGGGTGGCAACACTCATATTAATAATTATAATCAATTATATAACAAGGAAAGGAAAACATATATTTATGCAACTATTGGTTAAACTATCTCCCTCTATCGCATTTTTATATTAGTATCGTCTTCAAACATGTTAGGTTTCTTCACATTTCATAAAATCTGTAATTGTTCGTTGCAGATAATCCTGTAGATGGGGGTACCATTCACAATTTTTGGTTTTAAATCAAAACTGTGAGTCATGATTAACAACTTTTTTTACTTTCCGGCCACATACCGAAGGTATGTAGGTATAGGAAAGTAAGGTGATCATGAAAAAAATTAAAGTCTTATTTTTCCTTGATTCGTGGAGATCCGTTGACCCCAGGTC
>JARJEB010030978.1:0-16727 GCA_030264535.1 Liometoxenus newtonarum
TTTCATCACTAAATGTTTGTGATTTTTATAACTCTTCTGTTCCTATTGTGAAACTTTTTTTATTGTGCACTTTTTCCTTTGAACTTTTAAAGGATTATAATGATTACGGCAACTTTTGAGAAATATATGTAATTATATGTTGGAATGCATAACCTCACCTCTGCAAGAGCAGCCATTGTTGAAGGTGGATTTGGACTTGGAGCCAAGTGTGCTTGTAACGACCTCTTGTAACCTCTTGTAACGTATGTATTCCTCTGACCTTGTAGAACAGGTTCTGGGCATATACATATAACATCTGTACCTATGACTTACGAGAGAGAAATGGTTGCTCAACTATTACTGGTCGCTTGGCAACCATGAAAGAACATGAGCAGCTAAACTATGGCGAAACCGCTTAAACTATTATGTAGACTTTTCGAAGCAATGAATTTATTTAAACAAAAAGTTTAAATGTTGTTATAATTTGTCTGCGACTGCGTACAATATAACTTTCAACATTTTCAATTTTCTTTAATCTTTTTTCAAGCAATTTTGCGTTTTAAAATTTGCAGCAAGAGTCCCATTAGCACTAGGTACTTATCTACCTAACATTTTTACTATGTAAATCCCGCTGGGAGATATTTAAAAAAAAACGCACTGTATATGACCCGATAATGTTTCTTTCGATTCCAAACAAAGGGAAATCTGTTTTCTCGTTAATGTTAAACGAGGGGGCACGGTAGTAAAAATACTTAACTAGCTCCTTGTCAATTGAAACTTGTAGATGAAACGGTGGTACCTACTAATAAATTTTCAAATATTTCTTTCTTGCGAAATTTGGCGTCTTCAGTGCCGTGTGGTGGCGGTGACACCATAGACATAGTAAGGATAAGGATAGACATAGGATGGTCATATGTCGCCGTGGCCGGTGTGTAAGAGTTTTCAGAAAGGCAAGAGATGTCAAATAACAGACTTTGGGAGACATAGGCGTGCGCAGGATATTTTATTAGAGTGTGCACAAACTTAAAATGTAACTGATATTCTAGCTACATTCAAATTAATTTTTGCCGCCTCTACTGTTGCGCCATCTACAACATCCTAAGAGGGCAAAGTCAGATGATTGCCATTGTGTCAAAAATATAGAGTTCAGAGTTAAATCTTAAAAATTACGCACGCCTATGTTGGGAGAGACAAACCAAACCGGACATCTCAACGACCGGCTCACCGGCACCAGACCAATTGACCAGTCGTAGTACCACGATTACACGTCAAATTAACCTCAAACTGGACACAAAATAATCAAACTTTGAAGAGTATAACCAACGGTATAACTCAGTTACTCAGTTACTTTTTTATTATTTTAGGTTCAGTTTATCTACAGAGCGTTTATTTTACCATCGAACATAGCATGTAGCGTACGCAGTGTTCGCAGCTAAAATAAACGAGTCAAACTAATGGCAGTGCACGATTATAGTATAGTAGTTTAAGCAACATGTATCATAAGTCGTGTTTTAAACGTGAGCCTGAGTTTCGATCACGAGCCGCGTAGCGGCGAGTGATTCGAAACAGGCGAATCAAATCAAATTTCATACAAGAATAGTACTTGTATGAAATTTGATAAAACTAGGACTGTAAACTGATGTATTAAGCAAAATCCAAAAGACAACCAGACATCGGACGTAATATGATATGGTAGGTTTCATTTCATTTGCCTGCACAAGTGCACATGTTCATCATGCAGAATGGACAAGACGGATTGACATATTGGTCCGGAAGTTAAAGTTACGAAGTAACAAAAGTGCTTATAAAAATCTAGGGTTTTACAAGATTCTTGATATAAGTTCAAGACGAGATCAAGACAAAAATCGCGTTTACATTTTCAAGATAAGATTTGAATCAACGAAAATATTTAAAATCAAGATTTTTGCAAGACAATTCTTGTCTCGTGCAACCTTATTTATAACACATTAGGAAAACAAATTGTTAGTCAAGTCCATGTTACAACTTAAATATCCGACGTTGTGACATCGACATGAGAGAAATATTCTTGAAGTTGCATCAGATCAGATTATCAGTCCAGACAAAAACCAGCCACACACGGGCAACCAATTAGATGTTGAAATTATTTTTAAAATTTGCGTTTACAATAAAGCTATTCTAGTACTGAAAGCGGTTTCTTAATGCATCTATCCTTCTATATCTATCATACACAATGCTTTTTTATTTCATTAAGAAACAGTTCATAATGGAAAATTGAAGGCAGAATAGGATAGACAAAGCTAGCAATATACTTTTTAAAATAACCTTGACACTTGAAATTGAAGTTGAAGTTGTCAATATTGTGTGAAATGTCAATATTTTTACAATTATTAATATAACCAAAATTATTTTTTATTAAAAAAATGAAAATACTAAACGCAAATTTTAAAAAATAGTGTAAGCAACTTGTATCATATGATACATGTTGCTTAAACTACTATTTCCTATATGGGTAAACTTTAATTGATCCATTTTGGGGATTTGCTGGGTATTTGATGGGTCACGGGTCAAGGTCGATGATGACGTCAACTTTATAAATGCAATAGCCAAGTAAAAACTGCATCTGCATCAATATATAATTTTATAGATTCAGCGAATACTTATATAAATAAAGTTTGTTTGAGGGTTTAAGTGAATTGCCATCATCAATCACAAACACAATACAAAAAGAAACAGGAAAATATTCACGCTAGTGACTTGAGTAATTAAAATTTAAAAAAACAAATTTATTAATTTATTATTCATTACAGGATTCGGACTACGACTATGCAACTTATCAGAAAACTCAATCGTACTAATATCCTATCCAGGCGAATTATTCATGCGACTACTAAAACTGATAATACTGCCCCTCATAATTTCAAGCCTGGTGGCGGGCAGCGCCAGTCTGAACGCTAAATTAAATGGTCGGATCGCTGTGAGAACACTCATCTACTTCCTCATCACATCGGTGATCAACGCCATTCTCGGTGTGATCCTCGTCACCATCATTCATCCGGGACATCCCGGTCTGAAAGAGACGCTAGGCCATGGTACCGAAAATCGCGGGGCGACTAGCATGTTGGACAGTTTGCTTGATTTAGGAAGGTGAGTTGTTGATAAAATAAAAATGCAAATTATGTAAGTACCCAAAAAACAGTATCTAACTAGTTACCATTTCATCAATATCAATATGATGATTTTATACTAGAGAAATAGAAACTTTATATGAAAAAAAAAACGCGAACGAAACATGCGAATATTTAAATTATAGTTTGAATCGTGTGTATAGTGATGGCTAACAGCCAGGAATAACATGTTTGCTGAAATGCTGAACTCAACATAGGCGTGCGGACAGGGTGTGCACTGGCACACCCTCATGTTTTAACGTAATTTTTTGACTTTGCCCTCTTAGGATGTTGTAAATGGCGCAACAGTAATGGCGGCAATTAATTTGAATCTAATATAATTTAAATCTAGTTACATTTTAAGTTTGTGCACACTCTAATAAAATCTCCTGCGCACGCCTATGGAACTCACACGAGTAAAATGTGGAAATCTTGAATGGAATTTCGATAGTCTATAACTTAGAAAAAAGTTCTTGTAAGTGGACAGAAATATATTTTCGGAATTGTTTTCTATTTGTTGAAGTTGAGTGAAAATAACATTGTTTCCGCGAATTTATCAAACGACGACGGAAATTAACAAAATAAAGTGGAAAACGACAAAATAAAAAAAAATCATGAATAAAGGCGCGATTTCTAAAATATAGAAAAACTATTTTAAAATAGTAGTTTACCTAACAAGTTTGGAAAGTATTCAATTTCTTACGAGCACGATAATTTGAAGTACGAGACGAAGTGAATGTTTTCCATTCGTGTTAGGTACACTGTTTTTTCCTTCGGCCACATTTTTCCATCCAAACATTAATAAAATGTTTATAAAACGATTTTGACAAAAACTGCCATGACACGAACGCAGACACTTGTCATCGTATATTCGATAAGAAACTGTGCGGAAAAGTGACAAGTTTGTTACCACAGTTATGACTTTAGAGCATTATTTTTTGATAGTGTCTAGAATTTGGGCACTGAATATATACTAACAGAAGGTTCACTTCGTGTCTTTTACATGAATTTCGACAGGCCTCGTTTGGTGACCTTCTGCGTGTCAGCCGTGTTGTGCAAAGGTTGGAATTTGCGGGAAATTTGAATTTACCTTACAATGGAAGTAGCAAATTCAAATTTCCCGCAAATTCCAACCTCCACACAACATGGCTTGACACATTAAAGGTCACAAAATGACACCTGCCGAAAGCACAAAGTGCTAGGTTAGTTTATTCTGTGATTTGGGTCAACTGTGAGCAATTGTCAACTTTATAACTAACCTATGGGGAAAGTGTGCCGTGTAATAGTGGCCGTAGGAAAAATGTATTCAAAATAGTATATTATTATATGAGCGGCTCGTGGGCTCAAACATCATCTGAGTGAACAGTGGCCATAATTGCGAATATAATACTATGCTTTTTCAACACCTTGCACTATTTTTAACACAAAATACAAATTGGATGTTCTCGATGAAGCAACGAAGCACCATCAGCTGACAAGTGAGACAATATGGCGGGTCACTTCAAATTTTTTGAAATTTTAAATGATCTACAAATATACGCGATCAATGTTATTTAATTGCAGTGATTAATGAAAATCCATAACTCACGGTAGTGAGTAATAGGTACCATTAATCACTGAAAAATGCTAATAATGACCATATAACTAAATAGGTGTAGAAAAACGTTATTCCTGGTTGTTTCTTTTCTGTGGCTGTTAAAATATGTACGTTTTGAATGCTGTCCACACTCATGTGTTTCCTGAAAGACTTACTTTAAAAGTTTAAGATACAATTGGTAAAGCAAATATTTTCATGGAACACCTAGAATTTATTTATGTGTGTGGGTGTGTGTGTGTGTGTGTGTGTGTGTGGAAAAAAATAAAACGACAGGTCTTTTGTCGATTTGTATAACATTTATTTGTATATTTGTGCCGTATTCTTGTACTTGGTTGAGCATGTTGAATTGGTGCAAATTAGGTCAGATCTTCTACATATATTGTTGTTCTATTTATTTTTAGAAACATCGTTGCTGATAATATATTTCAAGCGACTTTCCAGCAGGTAGGCATCTGATATTACAAAGATTTCGATTACTTTGATCAAAATAGTACAACTAGAGACAACCTTTATACAGGGTGTTCTATGCATCTATCCAAAAATCTATAAGCTATATCAAAAAATAGTTATTTGCATACACTTTTCTGATAGTTACATCACTGGAAGAAATATTTATTGAAGCATTTTATTTTCAGGCCCACACCGCTTACATAAACACTTCTTCCCTAGTCTACAACGTTGAAAACGGAACTATGGATGTCACCGAATCCTTAGTCCGAGAAATCAATTACAGGTATAGGACCTACCAGGCCAACTTATTATCTATCAAATAAAAGATAAACTACAGTCTACAATGATTTATTTTTAGGTCTGGAACGAATACTTTGGGCATTGTATTCTTCTGTTTAATTTTCGGCACGATTTTGGGAACTTTAGGTGAAAAATCCAAAGTTGTCATCGAATTTTTCACGGTGACCTTTGAGGTCGTCATGAAGTTCGTTATCGGCGTAATGTGGCTAACTCCATTTGGCATAAGCAGCGTGATTGCCGGGAAAATCCTAGGTGTGACTGACTTGGCCCTTGTGATGTCGAATCTAGCGTGCTTTATAGCAACCGTCGTCCTTGGCGTTTTCCTTTATCAATTGATCATCATGCAATTGATCTATTTGGTTTTCGTGCGTAAGAATCCTTTCAAGTTTTACTTGGGACTGATTCAAAGCACGTGCACAGCGTTTGCGACGGCGAGTACGGCCGCAGCATTGCCGATCACGTTTCGTTTGATGAACGATAACTTAAAGGTCGACACGCGTGTTACACGTTTTGTCTTACCCATCGGTTGCAATATTAATATGGATGGGACGGCTTTATTCGTTGCAATTGCATCATGTTTCATCGCACAGATGAATGGCATCACATTAGGTCTCGGCGAACTTGTTACTGTTATGTAAGTTTTTCCGACTAAAAATACCTACAAATAGCTAGACAATATATTTTCGATAAATTCATTCTTTTAAAGTGAATAAATTGAAAACAGCTAATGCGTCAATGCAGCATGAAAACAATTAAGTTAATTAATTTGCAAGACACATCGAACTTAAGCCAAAAAATTTGATTGCTTTACGTACTTTGGTTTGGCAAGGCAACGACAGTAATTCTCCTACGTACACACGTGCCCTGTTTATGACCAAATTGTTGTGATGTATTTCGATTTAGGAATCATATGATTTCAATTAATAGTATGTTAAGTAATAAGTGCTTTAAAACGCTATATTATAAAACCGAGTCCACTGTAAATAAAATAAAAATGGACAAAGCAAATAAAAAAATACATTTTTAAAGTGTATGGTAGGCAACCCAAATTGCGTTGCTCAAAATGGTCGACGTTTGAACGTGACAGTTGCAGTGTTTAAAAATAATTCTCAGTGAATTTAATAACATTTATAATGGAGAGTGATTAAATTGCACTCCCCCCGATATTCGTGAAGCGGCAGCAAACAGTATAAATAAAATACTTCCAGAAAAATTAAGACATATTTAAAAGAATATGAAATTTTTCAAACGACGATCAACGATTACAGTTTCCTAGTAGATTTCGATGCATTGGCTATTCTAATTGGTACATTATGAACGCAAAATAGATAAAAAAATTTAAAATTCTAGAATTGAAAGAGTTTGAAAAAATTGAAATTAATAAAATGTTCATTTCTAGCTGTACATCAACAGCAGCATCGTTTTCATCAGCCAGTGTTCCGAGTGCTGCATTAGTCCTTTTACTAATGGTGCTATCGTCCATTGATACGCCTGTCCAAGACGTATCCTTGTTATTTGCAGTAGACTGGATTGTGTAAGTATTTTCTTGCATTCTATACCTACCATCACGAATCAATTCTTGCTTTTTTAGGGATCGTTTTCGAACCACGAATAATATGTTAGGAGACTGTTACGCGGCTGCTGTCGTCGAAGTATTATCCAAAAAAGAATTAATGGCAGCCGACGCGATACTTCAAGAATCGTCCGATTATGACGATCGCAACTCTTTGCCTAATTCGATAAGCAAGGAACTTGCGCCGACCGATATTGTGATACACGATGAAAAAAGAAATGGTTCCAGTAAACTTTAGGGTAAACTAAACAATGTAGTAGTACGAGTAGAGACAAATGTACCTACATGTCAAGCACTCAAAAAGACACGTAATTATTAACTGTTATTTATATTCACATAATTCGAACAAAAGCCTACATGTACCAAATTAATCACTACTATACAAACATAAACGAAAACTATAACATAATCATCAGTGTGTATTTGCTCAGTGTATACGCATTGTCAATGTATTTGCAGATGTCTAGCTAGTGAATGAGGTTAGGAGGACAGGGTAATGCATGGGTAAATGGATCACTAGGCACGAAAATGCGAAATTTGACTTTTTATCCGTTTTATGTGGATTAGGATATTATTCTCTACAATGAAAAACTGTAAATCTATAAAAATACTAGATTTGCCTTCAGAGAGGCGCATGAGCGCTTAAAGCACAATTTTTTTTTGGTGTTCGCTTTGGATTAACTTCTGAGCGCTCACTTCTCCAAAGTGAACATGTTTCACGTGCTTATAAGCGCCAAATAGCGCTTAAACATCCAACACGAATGCAGCCTCTGTCGATTTGTCGTGTTGAAATTTTTCATTTTCAACAGTATAGCCACTAACATTGATTGTATTACTCGTACTAATGGTTTAGAATTAATGTGATTTGTGGGAGCACGTCACTAATAAGAAATATAAACAATAATTATAGTAGTTATTATAAGTAACAGTAAGGCATACGCATAGTGATATTTGAAAGACCCGAATCATTTTATATGAGAAATGAACTCAAACAGATCCAAACCTACCATATATCTATCTATACATACCTTTATAACATATTCGAATGATATCAATAATTTTTGGTTGGTAGTTATGATTGTGTGAGTGTAAAGTAGTATAGGTATACATTTACATACAGATATCATTGTTATATGATTACTACGACAATTATGAATATATAGATGCTCATATTTTATTAAAAATGTACTTTTTATGATGATTCAACATGTAAGTCAGTAATAAGTGTTCAAAAATAAGTAATACATATAAATGGATATGATAATAATTAAAATATACTTATCCGTATTTCAAACCCAACAAAAGCACCAATAAATTCAATTAACTGAAGATAACGATATTGATTTAATGAATCACTACTCACCATATTTGAGTCTTAGATGATTGTCAAACAACTAATATTTGAAAATTGGGTACTTGAAATCATTTTGTGTGTAGTTTCACTTCACATTTCGCACCAGCCTTGCACAAGAATTTGTTTACTTTTTGACATCTGCATCGATTTGATTTGAATTTGTTTCTGGTGGTTTTTCTTTTCTAGGGATTTTCGATAGCAGCTGACCATTCCGATATAACTAGATAAACTTGGCAACATTGTAAATTTCGATCATAACCTCATTTCACGCTGACTGTCGTGCTCGTGCAGTGCATTTAGCATTGTCACATTGGCAGTGCTTCGGACGACCGTCGAGCGAGACTAACTAACATTTATCAAGTCGGGAGTTTTTTTTTTCGATAAAAAATATATTCCTACTATTGCACACTCGCGTTCAACGAAAATAAATTAAGCAAAGGATCGACGCGTACGAAAATATGCGTCGCAAGTGCTTTTGGGTGTCGACGATATCAACGTGAAAAGTAAAAAGATCACGGAAAAATCAAATCATACCCAATGTGTCTGGCTCTGGTTCAACAGTAAAGTAGTGGTAGTGCATAAGTTTTCAATCAGTGCGAGCGGTGCGTTTCGTTAGCAAAGCAAAATTAGTTTCATTACGATTTCAGTTGCGAGTATATTTTCATTAGTTGCTTCAATTCGTCTATTTTGAAGAAAAACAAACAATCAAACATACTTCGATTAATTAATTATAGTCTTTGGTAGTTGAAGCAACAAGCAAGAGAGCAATTAGTATGGCTGGCGTATTCGACATTGAACTGCACGACGTCGAAACCGTCGAAGTAGACGATTCCGACGACGATGTCATCGAAATCGAAGAGGTACGACTTGTCTTCAGTCCTCACTTCATCATCAACAAGTGAAAAATATGTTTACATAATACTTGATTTGCTTTATGTGTTTTATTTTGTTATCAGGACGGTTACGATCAAAATCCGAACGTTAATGAAATATTAGAGTGAGTTGATAAGATAATGGATTTGGTATTGATTCAAGGTCGATTAGAACTTTAATATTTATGTGTGTTTCTTCTTTGTTTTCGTGCCTTAACCGCAATCGCTGCGATTTAGGTCAGACAATGTGGAAACAACAGAACTAACCGAACAAACTGTGAATCCTGGCCAGGAGAAAACCAGCCCCATGGATTTCGAATTGCGAAAAGTGCTGGGCAAAGGCGGCTATGGCAAGGTGTTTCAAGTGCGTAAGGTGACTGGCCAAGATAAGGGCACTATATTTGCTATGAAAGTCCTTAGGAAGGCCTCAATCGTTCGTAATCAAAAGGATACCGCACACACAAAGGCTGAACGTAATATTTTAGAAGAAGTTAAAGTAATATTTCATGTTTTAAGTTATTAACAACAAAATAGGATGTTAATTATACAAAATTCACTTGTTGCAGCATCCTTTTATAGTTGATTTAATTTACGCGTTCCAAACAGGCGGCAAACTCTATTTGATATTAGAATATTTAAGCGGAGGCGAGCTGTTTATGCATTTAGAACGCGAAGGCATATTCTTAGAAGACACAGCATGGTATGCACGATGAACAAACTATTTTTATGCTAATGCAATGTATTAAATATATAAATATTGATTGCATAAATCCACTTTTCTAGTTTTTACTTATCGGAAATTATACTCGCTTTGGAACATTTACATTTACAAGGAATTATCTACAGAGATTTAAAGCCTGAAAATATACTTCTCGATGCTCATGGACACGTCAAACTGACTGATTTCGGCTTGTGCAAAGAGCACATTCAGGAAGGCATCGTTACGCACACGTTTTGTGGTACTATCGAATACATGGCACCCGAAATTTTAACGAGAAGTGGTCACGGCAAAGAAGTCGATTGGTGGTCGTTGGGTGCCTTAACGTACGACATGCTTACCGGTGCGGTACGTATCGTGTATACACTTTCTTTTCTATTCATAATAATAATAATGATGATTTTGTTTGTAGCCTCCGTTCACAGCCGAAAATCGTAAAAAGACAATTGAAAAAATTCTTAAAGGTAAACTGATATTACCGCCATATCTTACATCCGATGCTAGGGACTTGGTGCGAAAGCTACTCAAACGGCAAGTTGCCGCGCGTTTGGGAGCACAGCCGCACGATTCATTGGAAGTGAAGCAACACCAATTCTTCAAGCATATCAATTGGGACGACGTGCTCAGTCGAAAGTTAGAGCCACCATTTAAACCTTGTTTGGTACATTTTCGAATGATGTCATTTAGCCATTAAATATGAATGAATTTACTTTTATATATTTGCTTTTAGACTAGTGAAGATGACGTATCGCAATTTGACACAAAATTCACGAAACAAACCCCTGTGGACTCTCCTGACGAGTCTACGTTAAGTGAAAGTGCCAATATGATTTTTCAGGTAAACGATAATATTTACATATCTAGTCATTAAACATTCGACTGGTTAATGAATATATGCACGTAACAATAGAGTACAAAGTCATAAACTTGACCGCTAATCCGCCGTGTCGAGACTATTTCAATTTTCAAATATTTCGTTTTGCCTTTACATTAGGCGATTTCAAATCAGGTTTGGTTGGTTGGTCACCGGTTGGTCTGTTTTTGGTTCTACGAACGTCATAAGTATGACGTCATCACGTAAAACCAAAAGTTTCATTTGGAAAGGCATCCTCGTTTGTCACAAAAGTATTGATTCCTTTATTTTTATTATTATTTATTAATTCTTTTATTTTAAACACAATGGATTTCATTTTCTATATCGTTTCCTCCATTGGTTACAAGTTTGTTCGACCAAAATGATACCAAACACGATGTGATGTCACCAAATTTTCATTTGAAATTGATTGGTCACTGAATGACAAATCAAATTCATACCAAAGCAGTGACCAAATTGATGTGAAATCGCCTGTAGTTGTATTCTACAGATTGGCCAACGTGCAGTTTTCCCATTATTTTCCAATCTTCGGATTTTAACTAATAACTAATATTTCTCTACTATTGTTTTCTTCTAGGGTTTTACTTATATCGCTCCATCAGTACTTGAAGATATGTATAAACCGCAAATAGTAAAATCCCGTTCGCCACGTAAATCAGGCAATACGCCGTTGCGTCACCATTTCGGCTTGAATTTGCCGCAATCGTATCACCAATTGCATCAACCCTTAGTGATGGGCACGAGTCTGCAGTACAGATCGCATAATCATCATCATCACTTACCCACACAAACCCACAGTAATCAAACGCAACTCCAACAACAGATGGAATACATTCATCCATCGTTTCATCAAACGCCTGCCGGTTTTCTTCTACCTAATCCACAAAACCAAACGCAGAACAAATGCGCCGATGAAATGATGGAAGTAAGCTCAGGTCTACCTCATTAAATACTAAATAGTAAATTTTCAAAATACTACAAATATTTAGCAGAGAAAAAGCAAAACAAAAAAAAAACGTAAAATGAAACAGAAAAAAAAATATAAACAAAATTATATACATACAAACAATACTAAAAAGGATAATGCAAGAGAAACCAGACATTATACTATATATATTATTATAATAATTAGCCGTTTTTTTTCTTTGTTTGTTTATATTATTATTATAACTGGTTAAGTTTTAATTAACACAATTGGGGAATTTTTTTATTTGTCATAAGTTTCAAGAGTTTTTGGGTAATAAGTTAACGAAAAAAATATCGCTATAAATACTAAATACGGTGTAACTAATCTAATCCAAATATTGTGGAAACATCAAACCACTTGATTTGTTTTTTTTTTCCAAAATCATAGAAAGAACATTAATGAAAGGGCATAAATATATTTGTATCTTGTTACCAAAAATAAATATACAATGTACATAACCTCGAATTGTACATTATACTGGGTGTTCCACCGTCACTTCTAGCAGAGATAATTTGCAAGTGGTTTTGTGAGCGTCACCACAAATCGGTCAATATACAATTTTATTGTTTAGCTCAGTTCGCAATACATATTCTGACTTAGTTATTGTCAGAAGCAAACTAACCAAATAATCAATTTGTCGAGTCGCCATAATAATCAATAATTATCGTTTTGTAATTAATTAAATTAATCTTCAATTAACAATAATTTAATTATAATAGGACAATTTGCAACAAAAAACACCATGAAACTGAATAAGTCGATGCGTTATCGGTATTTGCCGAATGTGAACAATTTTTGTTGAAGCTTTAGCAACCAACATTCGGTGAGTACACGTCGTTCCAGTATATAGACAGGGCCGGCTTATCCACTAGGCCAAGCCGAAAAGAGCAAAAATAGTCTAATTTGCATTGGACTAATCAATACACAACAGCTAAACAGGCGCATTTGTCAAATTGCATAGGGCGCTTAAAATTTCTAAGCCGGCCCTGCATGTACACGTGAAGATATTCGTGTCGAGCCTTCATGGATTTAATTTCTAGTTAGACTATTTTTTTAAGTTAAAACTTTATATGTACCTAATACTAATCAACCTACTTTGATATGAATACATGTACTGTGGGTTAAGCTGGAAATGAATTGATTTTGTGCCTAAATGGATAAGATGGGAAAATGCCTAAATTTTGTACGCGAAATAATCTATGGAATATGTAATATAAAATAATTTAAATTTATAAAAAAACGAACAACCAAATCACTCTTTGTATTGTACTTTTTCTAATTCATTTGATCCGTCAAAAAAAGGTGTAAAGAAAAAGTTAGCATTTTAATTAGCTAGTTTTTTATCAGTTAAAAAAGATGAATTGAATGTATAAACAGAAAGTTATAAAATTTCAAAAAACCTCGCAAGCAAAATGATTTTAAAGAGAAATCTGAAAATTATAGAAAAAAAAGACGTTAAACGTGTAAATGTTACCAATAGAACTTAGAGCAATATCTGACTTATTACTATAATGTGAAAGAGTGACTAGGTTTTTTTTACTTTCAGTAATTATTTGATATTTGATAACTTTTTTTTTCAAATTGTTTGTTATTGTATGTTCCAGGAAAACACTACACATAAATTAAACGATAAGAACAAAGATAAATATAATTTTCCAAACAAATTCTTTAAATTTTGTTTATCGTTTAGTTTTATCGTATTATAATATAATTTTGGCATGAGTTTTCCTGGTATTTTTTTTTTGTACATATTTCTTTGAAATCCATCTTTATTACCTTATCTTTATCAACCTTTGTTTCAATGATTTATTATGATATAGTTGCATAGATAGATCAATTTTTTTATTAGTTTTTATTATGTTATTTCTTCCTGAATGAGGAAGAATCTTTAGATAATTTACTTTATAAATGATTAATCGAGGAAGCGATAACAAAAAAATAACCATGATTGTGAACTATAAAATTTGAAAATTAATTGCCCATTACAAAAAACATTTGTTGTTTTATAGTGTTTTGTGTTGATGATTACAAAAAAGCAATGAAATTTTCTGTGTGTGCTATTTTTCTACTGTTTTAACTTTCATTTTTGTTTGAAAATTCTGTTCTAATAATTTTAACTTGAAAACATTAACTCGCGGTCGCTTTCAACGAAATTGTGAATATACATTTTGTAAATGATAATAAAATAACAAAACAGCATAGATAAACCGATATTTTGTAAAATGATTTAAAAAATAATAAAAAAAAAACCATAACATATTTATGATTCGTTCGTGGACTTGATTTATTTCTTTAAGACGTACTCATTTATTTATTTTTATTATGAAATGTTAAATTTTTTAAGTTGTTATAGGAAAATAATGAATACTTCCAGGAACTTTGTTGTCCTTGATATTTGAATAATCAGAAACGTCTACAAAAGGATGAAGTGAGGTGCAATCATATAAGTTCTCTAATATTCCTAGAGGGAAGGTCCGCCATTTTTGCTTGATAATTTAGACTACCCAAAGTTCACGAACAGACTTCAGACACGTGATCGAGTCTATTTCAAATTTCGCGCCTTTTAGGTGCAACAGAATTTTTTGCGTGGAGGGCACGTTTTTTTGGTTACGTCCAAGAAGTGGAAGGAAGATTTTGGAATTGGAAGAGCAAAAAAACGCAAAGCTGCACAAACCGGCTTTTGTAGGAGTGGGGGAAATTGGTTGTTGTTCCTTCCCTAACAGCTAGAATAATCTATACTTTACCTATTAATAACTATAAATAACGCAAACGAATTATAATTCGACATGAATACGTCACAACGCAGATTATTTTTAATGTATTTGCAACAATTTCATCGATAATATCAAAAGAATATATGGTAAATTAGCGAAAACATTCGCCCACTCTTTAATCTTCCGTTTTCACGGTCTCTCGAGCCGGTGCAAAAAGTATAAACCGAAATGAGTATTTCGTAGCAAAAAAACGGTCACACGTCTACCAGAAGCAGGCGGACGGGACCAAAAAAAAGTGCCCTAAATCGACTTTATGTTCTCTCTATTAATTTATATCTGTATGGTAAAAACTATCTGTCGACCTTCAAATAACCTTTGTAGCTCAAATTGCAAGGTTGCCATTTATGGTGCATCCATTGCGAAATTTGACAGGTTTGATTTTCTTGTTGTGTTTGGATATTTAACCTCAAAGTTATGCAAATGAAAGAAGTTGCAGTTGTAAAATAAAAATACGATTTATTATCTATCGATAAAAGAAAAGATGATTGGAAGCGACTGTAATTGATAATTATGAGCACATTATTAAAATTAGTACAACCTAGGCTATGTTATAATCTCTGTAGTGTCACATTCAAACATCCAAGTTTAATTTTTAAGGTACATTTCTAAGGTTTTTTTCAACATATTTGTATATTAATTACTAATTATGTAATCAGTTACTTATTTTATTATTGTAGAAACATGTTAAGTTTACTGTGCCACTTGGAAGTTACGTTAATCAACCAAAATCACAAGCATCCACCTTAGACATCGCTGAAGACATAGCAAAAGTATTACCTGATAAACCGAAAATCGTTCCGCAATGGACGCCTACACCTTCTACCGATAGGCATAATCTAGTCAATCACTATTTGAAGTTGTCCAAAATAAGATTAACAAGTAACTTCCAACAAATTGTGGTAATCAAGTACGAAATTATCGTTTATTTATTTCAGCTTTGGTTGTCGTAACATCGATGGCTGGTTATGCAGTTGCCCCAGCACCATTTGAATGGACAACATTCGTTTTGTGTTCGCTGGGAACAGGGCTCACTTCTTGCGGCGCAAATGCGATTAATCAATTTCACGAGGTCCCGTTTGATGCCCAAATGTCAAGGACGAAGTCCCGCGTTATCGTTTGCGGTAGATTAACGTAATTATCAAATTATTGTAACAAGTTTAACATAACTAGAAAGTAAGAACGTATTTCTAATGATGTGGGTTCATTTTCGATTCAGACCTCTTCATTCGATGCTTTTTGCTGCCGGTGCCAGTGTCACTGGACTTAGTCTACTCTATTTCGGCGTCAATGGATTGACGGCTTCTCTAGGTTTAGCTAATTTAATTTTATATACATGCATATACACCCCTATGAAGCGAATGAGTATTTTGAACACTTGGGTGGGATCTATAGGTACGTATATAATGTTGTTCTTATTTTTATTAACTTTTTGTGTTTTTCAGTTGGTGCTATTCCACCTTTAATGGGTTGGGCAGCATGTGCGGATTCATTGGGACCTGGTGCGTGGTTAATGGCAGCGCTTTTATACAGCTGGCAATTTCCACATTTCAACGCGTTGTCGTGGAACTTACGACCGGATTATTCGCGTGCTGGTTATCGAATGATGGCTGTAACTGATCCAGGTTTATGCAGACGAGTTGCTTTGCGACATACTGTTGCTTTATTAGGTCTATCGGCTGCGGCGCCTGTTATTGGAACGACAAATTGGTGGTTTTTGTTTGAGAGTACGCCGCTTAATCTTTATTTTATATATTTGGGTAAATATTCCTCTTAATTTATACAGAATATTTATTTATCGAGTGGCCATGGAGATTTAAGTGTTAAAAACTTCGTGTTAATGGGTCTCCTGCGCAATAGTTTGCAAAGAAAAAAATAGCACTCTTAATTTGGACCATTTTTAACGCATTCTGATAATTTTTAATTTAATTTAATTTAAAAATGAAAATAGCATTGTAGGCAAAATGGGTTGCATACATTTACACCGATCATCAAATATTGATGTTAATGTGGTTGCCTAGGATAAAATTTTTTCACTTTAAAAATTTTTTTCTTAAGCAATCGGACCATGGCCGGTATTAAAAATTATCAGAATGGGTTAAAAATGGTCCAAATTAAGAGTGTGA
>JARJEB010030984.1:0-39259 GCA_030264535.1 Liometoxenus newtonarum
AGTTGTAGTTCCGTCCTTCCTCTATGAACACTAAAAAATTCATTCCATTCGGATAAGCCATGACAATGATATTTTTTTTAACGGGACATGTTTTCGCACTTTTATTTATTAAACCGGAAATAACAAGTAAACTATCCACAAGAAATACCACATATGTGGGTTTCTTTGAAAGTTCTTGGAGAGCTCTTCCAAAAAATGTAACAACATATGGGGTGTTCCATTTGAAATAACAAAGTTGGTGTCGATTTCAGGTATAACCGGAAGTGCAATCAATCTGAAAATAATTTAAGTTAAGAGTTCCGGTCGATTAAGGCCTATCCTAATTTTTTCAGAATTTTACCACAATGGGAAGTCGGAAAACTTTTAATGGACTTCTTAAATAAATCACCCTGTATAATGCGGAGGAAATGACCTGCGCCCAATAGTCCCTGCGCCTAATAGTACCGCATCAAACTGTCTCTGCTTCCAAACTGACGCGCCCAAACGGCCTCGCCAGAAGGACTGGGCCGAATGGTCCTAGACCGTAAAGGAACAGTTAAGTGGACGAAAAATAAAATATATTAGAATAGATAATGCTTGCAACTCCATTAGAAGATGTTTAATGATAATTGATAGACTACGACCGATTTCGATCAACAAAGATCATCATCAGGTAAAACGGAGCCGCTACAAAAAATCTTAACAATAAACAATCTGGTGACCCAAAACATCTTATTGTTAAGATTTACAATTGATACTTTGTGTTTTTGTAGCAGCTCCGTTTTACCTAACGATGGTCTTTGTTGATCGAAACCGGTCGTAGCCCTAAATTATCATTAAACATCTTTTACTGGAGTTGCAAGCATTAATTGTATTCTGTATTCTGAAATAATGAAGGAATAGATAATTATTGCAAATATCCTTATAATAATAAATAACAAATTCAAATCTACCTTGACCTCAATTTGGTGAATTGGTTCTATTTGGTGTTCCGCCGCTTCGTACGTAAACACAATTGTATCAGAACCCAATGGCCTTAAGTACCCACTAGTATCACTGATACCATATTTGTCAACCAATTCCCTTCTAAAGTCAAGATCCCAATTGGTGCCAATAAGTGAAAGATTTTTCAATTCCACTTCAATTTTCACCAGTTTGTTAATAAGGACCCGTTCAAAAAACACATCATGTGGTCTGATGTCAATAGCAAAATGTGTACCAATACTCGATATCTTGACACAATTCACTTGCGGATTGTTTTGTGTAGTTATGACCATACTGGTGTGAATGTTCCCTGGTTCCACAGGATGGCCACGAAGTGTTAAGAAACAGGAGTTGTTTGACAAAATTAGAATACTGTAAGCGCTCATACTGAAGTCAGAAGTTATATCAAGAAAATCCACTTTCAAATCACAAGGAAGATATGAATCGTTGATTAAATTCAGTCTATCTTCCGCAATTAAACATCTACAACCAAAAAAAAAGATAAACTTTTAACAACTTTTTAACTGTTATTGTTATACTAACTCAATGCGTGAATCTTCTGGTTGCGCAGCAATAGCGCCTAAATGAAAAACTTCTTCTTTGATAAAGTAGCCGATACTCAAATCATGGCCTTCCTTTGCAGGCAAAACCCTGGAGAACAGCATGAATGGATCCATATAAACATGTGGAATGTCTGCTTTACCCTCCAAATACACTTTTATCGGAACAGGTAGCGTCACAATTTCAATGTAATAATGATGGACAAAAACACCACAAGTTTTCGGAAAGAAGTTGGCTTCAAATGTTAAAACCTCGTCCGGTTGCATTATTCGGCGTGGTATCAACGACTTGCTTACTGAAATGTTACTTTGCAAGCCACTGCTCTTTTTCCTCCTTTTTCCACCACCTAATAATGATGCCGAACTCTTTCGGAATGAGCCAGTGCCGGGTTTCTTTCCTACTGTAACTTTTGAGCCACCATCCGAACCCGTTTCCTGTACGTAAGAATTGAATATTTAGAATAAACATCTAAATCAAAAAAATATTAATGACTTACGGATTGGAGTTTTGAAGAAGCATCCGTGTCAGGAACACCAACACAATCGTAAAGAACAAATTCACTTGATGTGTTTTTATAGCGATCAGTTTTGGATTCCGTTAGAATTGTGTACAACTGTTCGGCGTCCTTATGGTCGTGTAATGTAGCTAAGTAAGCATAGTATAAAGATTCGATCACCTCATGATCTTCGGATAGGTACAGCGATAATAAATTGTAATAAGGAATTTTGGATTCGGTATGAGCATTGTTGATATACCAGAGAGGTATTCCAATTTGGTTTCTATTCTCTATCTCTTCGGCTGATAATATCTTTATGTCAATCCTTTTGGGTTCCGTTGGTTGTTCAGAATCATCAGCATAACCAGTATTAACTATTTTCTCTTTGTCCTTTTTGCCATTCGCCGAAATGCTTGAAGACTTCTTTGACTCTTTCGTATTCTTTGAGTCTTTCGAACCTTTCCGATCTTTTCCTTTGCCCCCCTTTTCTTTTTTATCTTGTCCTTTTCCAGTTTTTGGTACTGGCATACTAGCTGGCAAGTGCTGTATAAATTAAAAAAGTAAATAAAAACAACGTTAAATTATTAAATGTATACAAACCACTGTTAACTCTCCTTTGACACGATGCCAAAATTCTAAAATATGGGACATTTCCCAAGCTTCAAACTCCGCATCGATTAAACGTTGTTCAATTTCACTTAAAGGAATTCGTGAACTTAGCTTATCACTTTTTCCACTCTTCCTCGAACTTGATCTGGCCGAGATTATTTCTTTCACTTTTTGAGACTCAGCACTAGTGGCCGGTTTGGAAATAAATTTCTTGAGCTTTCGTTTCTTTCCCTCCAGTCGCGCCCTAATATAGACAAATTAGTGTTCCACCAGTTTTATAATGAATAATTAAAACTCACCTTCTATTACTTAGTCTTATCGTAGTTTTTTCTTTCCGATGTCTTAAATAAAACGTCCTGTAAATATTCATTTCATGCGGCGTTAGATTATCAAATTGATCTTGATTCATATCTAAAATATTTTCCAATGTATTATTCATCTCGGGAGACAATTCATTCGCCTTGAGTTCTTCCTCTTTTTGTTTTGCTTGGAAAAACTCCAACGAAAGCGAAAAGTAAATTCCATGAATGTAGCGAATATTTCCGACTCCTTTCAATAGACCAATTAGCGTCAACTTTATTTTGGTTATAAAAATGCTATTCAATGATTCAATAACTAGTCCTGCAGGATATTTCTGTAAACTATTTTGTAATAATTCGTATAATAAATCTAATGGAAGCTTCAAAAAAGTATCGCTCTTGACGTTCTTTTTATTTTTAGCTAATTTATCTCCATTAATTTCGCTAACTGAACGTTCTGATTTGGATTCTCTAAAACTGCCCTCTTTTTCTTTTCCTTTTTTATCCTTTTTGCCTTTTTTCTCCACAGTTTTCTTTACTATAACTGGTTTATCTTGGTTGGACAATATCAATTCAACTTGTGATTGCAAAATATCAAACGCATCTGCAAATTTAACTCAATACAATAAATAAATCAAAAACAAAAGAAAATAAAAAACAATTACCATAATTACTGGGCATTTTCAATTCAGATTCAGAAGCAACATCTTGAAACGCTTTCTGTATCACTTGATTGACTTTATTAGCGGCCAATAAGTCATTTCTTATTAACGCTTCGTAAATTAACTGGTCAATGTTCAATACGGGAATGTTCAAAGCACGTGCAGCTTTGTTAGCTGCAAATACAAAATCTACCCAGAACTTTGTTATCAACTTTTATTGATAAATATATCAAAATAAGAGGGATTTTACCCAATTCAATGCTTACAGTGGCGGTAATAGTTATTCTATGAGTATTAGGAACCGTCTTCTTAGGCTCTGTTAACCTAGGGCCTTATTAGTGCAACAACGACTCAAATACTGAGCATTTCCTCAGTCAATAGTCATGGGCAGTTTCGATCATGTAGGTCTCATCAGCATGACTATTAGGAAGACACTAAATATACGATTTTTTTCGGTTGGTGGGAGAATTCTGTTCTGGATAACAACTATACTGACTCCCCGCGGTAGCCAATGTCAGACTCTTACTAACTAAACTCCCACCTAAGTACCTAATTTCGGCGTAAATTCGATGAGAAGGAAGCCAAGAGACTCTTTTGCCGTAGAAAGGGGTGGACCTAGAAAGAAATAATCGAGCCGAATTTGCTCCTTATAAGGTCGAAACTCTTGAAAATTGTTCCATAGACGTAATAAAAGTGTAAGCAGTGTAAAGTCCCTATAGATATACAAAGTACCGCAATGAATGATGTAAATACTGGAGCCAAGATGGCGGGCATAATGCCGTGAACATGTGATTTAAATTTCCCGCAACAAAATTGAGCCAATATGACGGTAAATTGCGGTACTTTGTATATCCAGGGACTTGAAAGCAGTGTGATGGATTGCTCCATGTAGGTATGTAATTAAACGTCGTACTATTTCTAGTGGCCAGCATAATGGTCATAGCGACAGTCCGTTTCGACCTTATAGGGTTCCTAGGCATGACTGTGAGGAAGACACTAAATATTCGACCCGAAGTTGCGCCTTATAAGGTTGAGACTCTTGAAACTGGTTCCATAGACGTAATAAAAGTTAAGCAGTGTAAAGTCCATACAGATATACAAAGTACCGCAATGAATGATGTAAATACTGGAGCCAAGGGGCATAATGGCGTGAATATGTGATTTTAAATTTCCCGCAAAAAAATTGAGCCAATATGGCTGTAAATTGCAGTACTTTGTATATCTAGGGACTTTAAAACAGTGTCATGATTGCTCCATCTTTGTGCTTAAACGTCGTACTATTTGTCATGGCCAGCATAATGGCCATGGACAGTCCGTTTCGACCTTATAGGTCTCATCAGCATGACTATGAGGAAGACACTAAATATTCGAGCCGAAGTTGCGCGTTATGAGATCAAAACTCTAGAAATTGGTTCCATAGACGTAATAAAAGTGTAAGCACTGTGATGAATTGCTCCATCTATGTGCTTAAAAGTCGTACTACTTGTAGTGGTCAGCATTGCCAATGAAACTTGACATTTATTAAACATACAAATAATTACCTGTAAGTGGTGATCCGTGAAATATAATCAAGACACCTTCACTCAATTCGTTCATATTTATTTCTTCTTCGGGTGTATCACTATCTGGTACCTCAATTTCAAATATGGATCCCCTTCGTAATATGCTCATTTCGGAAGTTTCCTTCGATTTCAGTTCACTCAAATTTTCCATAAACAGCGCTTGTACATCATCGAAACTTTTGTCTTCTAACGGGTCAGGTACTTCCAAACTATCGATTGATGATAAAGTGGATACAAGCATTGGGCTAAACAATAAACACCGAATTATAAATAATTCAACTTGTACATTTTTTGTTTACAAACTCAGGGGTACGTTCTTCACTAGTATATTTTCGTAAAATCGATAAATATTCGTGTTTAATCTTCTTCTTTAAAAGAGTTCTTAAATTCTCCATCAGGTAATTATACATGTCTATCAGAATGGGTGGCAAGGAACTACCAACATGTCTGGGTGGAATAAACAGTTTCTTTACGTTATAATAATTCAAGAATGTTTTTATAATTGCCCCTTCTCTATCCAGTTCCCTGCACAAATGATTAAGTACGCATGCGTAGTAGAGTTTAATATTATATGACAGCATTGCCCGACTTTTATATAAGTGAGTAAAGGTTTAGTTTAATAGTCATTGAGTGGCTACGACCGGTTTCGATCAACGAAGATCATCATCATGTAAAAAGGGAGCCGCTATAAAAACATATATCGAAAGCGGTCGTAGCCTCTCAATTACCATTAAACATCTTCTGCTGAAGTTGCAAGAATTAATTGGGGATACCCAATCTATTTTGAAATATTTTATATAAGTACCTGTCAAAATCAGTAAAGCAAATTTCCACCGGAAATTGGGACCTATTGATGATCTTAAAGTACTTCATGTTCTTAATACTATAGGGGAGTGAAGGTTCAAAAAATATTCTATCATCAATAATATCGAGTTCCGGTAAAACTCCGAAACCCCTCAATGCAATCTTCAATGGTTGCTTGTTTGCTTCAATCATAACAACAAGACGCCACTCATATCTTGTATGCGACTGCGGTTGGAAATATAGGTCAATGTTGGCATACTGTCCGGCATCAACAACACCGTCTCTTGCTTTTGTGAAAAAAATGTTAGCAGGTCTTTCCAAAGTAGATTGAATTAAAATTTTGTAGTGGCAAGTGACGGCTCCACTATAAATTGAAAAATAAATATATTTTCTAAAATACAACCTACAGTGACGTCATATAATTACTTGTTTTGTAGAAATACAGATTTCCTCATACAAAAACCGCATTGTACTCGCCCAAAATCAATTGAATTGTGTTTGAAAATCAATGATGGGACGGTTACAATAGCTCGAACTTCGAAGTCAATTTTCATTGTGGCTGATACCTAAATTGTCATTCATTAGATTAGAAACTACCAGAAATAATAATCTAGGTCAGCTTACAATGCAAGAAATATGACCGACGATTTCCGTGTTTGGTTCCGGAACCATTTTGTGTGAAGGTTTGAATATCAAAAAAGGACCAGGCTGCCCTTTTTGAAACACCATACTGAAGCCATTTTCGAGACATTTTCGTGTTACCCGGAGCCAAAAGAGTTTCATCGTTGGCTCGGAATATTTCAACGGTGATATTAATACATCGGTTACCGAACTGAAGATGATATAACCCAGGTCAATGATATAAGGCGGCAACACCAATTCGGGTATAATAGCAGTAGGATTGTTATACTTGAATGTTACTAAATTAAGATTATTTTCCAAATGCTTTTGGATAATCTTACGCTCAACTGCCATTGCAATGTCTTTGACAGATGGATAATGTCGCTATTAAAATAAAAACGAAATATTCATTAAACGAGAATATGAACATATAAATATATCGCAGTCACTTGCTGAAACTACCTACATCATTCATAAACTGTCTGGACGTTTCATGAAATATTTCAGCAAGAGGCTAGCAATTCTAGAAGGATCATGAACTGCAAGTGGTTATTCCGACTCATTATGAATTGCACTTCGTTATAAGTCTAGAATTGCTAACCTCTTCGTGAAATGTTGTTATTTTATACACTGAAAAAGCGTTTCAAGAAATGTCTAGACCAAGAAATGTCTAGACATTTCTTGAAACGCAAGCTCTCCGCAATTTCATTTCCGCATAATTGTACAAGCACCTTTAGTGTCTGAATAAAGCCTTGCACTTCATTATCCGCCTAGCATTGCTAGCCTCTTCATGAAATAGCGTTTCATGAAATGTCTGGACATGTGCTGTCTAGTTACAGCAAGTCGCTGCGAAATATATATTAGGACATAGGTACTTTGTAGCGCACACACTCCCAATCGTCAAAATCTGGTTCAACATGTGTAGTGTACGATTCTTGGCAAGTAGAGTGGCAAGCATAAGTGATATCAGCTATTGCCGCATATGACAATTCATTAAACTGGTCGTTTAATGGCCGTGGATAATCAAAATAGTATTGGGGCAGAACAGCACATCCTTTAATCGTTAATTTGATAGGTTCAAAGAATGCTACCTAAAAAGTAAATCTTAAAATTAAATTTCGTTGGAAAAGGTTGAGGTACATACCTCTAAAGAAGCAATAGTTTCAAAATAACCCGGAATACCAGGAAAGTATTTTATTTCAACGTCAATCCAATTTTCTTCAGTGACCACACCTTCCGCGGGAACAATCGTCATCCATCCTGGGTGCGGAAAATTGGGATTCAAGTTCGAATATCGGATGCAATAATGAAATTTAGCGAAACCAATATTTTCAATTGGAAATGATGTTTCAGCAATTTGGTTGAAAGCAACAATACCAAAATCACATACATCACTTTTCAAGTAATACATAATTTCCCCCGATTTGGCAAAAAGATCTAATTCAGTGCTAGCACCACCAGCAACATTACAAATTAAAGTAGATGTAATTTCAGTTTGAGGTGGAAGATTAACTGCTATTGATATAACATGACATTCATGAGGAGCCAAAGTACCATAACGTGGCACTAAATCAATTATATATTTGTCCTGGAGAATTGGCTCTTTCACTTTAAGAATTTTATAAATTTCCTTATGATTTTCTTTCTTATCGCCAAACTCATCCATAATCGGATGCAAAATATCGCGCAACTCGTCTGCGAGCACTTCAATTTCCAGTGTTTTTTCCGCCAACTCGAGACATTCCTGACTATCGAGCAACATTTCACTTCCTTCAGTTTCCTCTAACTCATCTTCATCGCCATAATTAAAATCCATTGCCAATTCCTCTGACATTTCAACTTTCATATCATTTTCTTCGGCTTCATCACATAAAATGAGAGAGTCATATGAACTGGCTCTTGATTCAAGAGGTATTTCTTTCTGGAAATGTTTAAAAGTTTGTCAAAACTATACAAGCAAAAAAAACGGAAATTAATTAACATACACATTCAAATTCAATTGGTGTAAGGGAGAAATTATCATTGCTGATCTCGAAATTATAGTCAACTTGTAAAGGGCTCAAATTTTTTAATGTCACAAGTTTAAATGCAGTATGACCAATGGGAACACATTCAAAGTCAACATAAGTTGGCTCAAATGAAACATTTGGATAGTTGACTATACCAAATAACGGAAGTTTATCCTAAAGTTGCAAAAATAGACGAATCAACAAAAGTGATTAAAACAAATTAAAATAGTGATCAAGTAATGCATTTAGGACGACTTAATCTCACATTGAGAATTTTTCATTCATACTATTGTGGCGGGACTGGCAGCGCTCACTGTAGGCAAATGGTAGGCAACTAGTCGGGCGTTCTCTCTTTGTTGACATTCGGGTGGTTTAGCAAACGATCGTGTTGTCAGAGGTCGGCTCTGAAGTTTGCCTTGAGTGTATTCGGTCTCTTGCTTGGTGTCCGTCCACCAGTACGCACGTGGTCCGTCGCATATCGCACATTATAATAGTATGAATGAAAAATTCCAACAAACCAAACCAAATCAGTCGGACGTTCTGTCTTCGTCGACATTCGGCCGGTTTAGCAGACGATAGTGTTGTCATCGGTCGGCTCTCGAGTTTGCCTTGAGCGTGTTCGGTCTCTTGCTTGGTGTCCGTCCACCTGTCCACATGTACGGACGTGGTCCGTCGCACATCGCACATCATAATAGTATGAATGAAAAATTCCAACAAACCAAACCAAATCAGTTGGACGTTCTGTCTTCGTCGACATTCGGCCGGTTTAGCATACGATAGTGTTGTCATCGGTCGGCTCTCGAGTTCGCCTTGAGCGTGTTCGGCCTCTTGCTGGGTGTCCGTCCACCTGTACGGACGTGGTCCGTCGCACATCGCTCATCATTATAATATGAATGAAAAATTGTCACTGTGAGATTAAGCTTTCCTAAATGCATTTCTTGCTTGAAATAACTCACGGTTTCCAAAGTAATTCAAATTGTACATTATAAATTAGTGACTTACCATTGTTGGATGACAATGATATTGTATTTTCATCATTCCTTTTCGAAGTTGAATCCGTTTTTCCGATAATTCCGGAGAGAATTTCACCATCAAAGTGATATCTTCACTTGCCATTAGGGCAACGTCTTGTCTATTACACTTCTTCTCGTTTATCAATATATAAAACGGTTCCTCAATTGTAATTTCCATGTATAAAGGAACATTTGATTGATTCATGAGCACAATTTCGTCTTCCATGACAGCAATAGTGCCTTTTAGTCCAATATCCATGCGAAACTCCATATACTGTTTGGAGAGTGTAACATGTGGTACTTCAAAAGATGCCATTAACTTAAAATCTAATATTTTTCGCGTAATGAGATTCCTTTTGCTTTGTTTCTTAGCACTGCAGACGAATCGCGTCGAAACCTGGCAAGGAAACTTCGAGAAACAATCGAAAAATACTGATTGCGTTTTACCGGCATTGACAACAAACTGATTCGTTGATAACAAAAAGAATGGTCGATCATTCACAATTCCATCCACATTTGAGGGAGTTACTTCAGTTTCGTATTCTTTGAATGTTAAAATGTGAGGAACTTTGCCTTCATTGAGGAATTGGACCTCTTGCATGAAATTCGTCAGGGTCGATATTGAGCCGATATTGTAACAGGGATCAAGTTTCGGTGATGAGCTAATGCTGCCACCAACAAATTCACCGCTTATTGAGACACAATCTGGATCAGTGCCTTCAATTTCCAGTTTTATGTGTGTCTTGAATCTGCCGCTTGATGTGCCGTAGATTTTTAGGTAACTCTGGACGGTCTGCTCCGGTTCGAGTTCAATTATTGGGTCATTTGCCGTTATATGTTGGCCCTGCTATATACCCCAAGAATATTTAAATTAATTCTGGTCACAGAAAGAAAAAAAAAACTTACAATAACGACAAAAACTGTTGCAGGAATTGGTGAATCATTCGATACAACAAAATGTTTTTCAATGAGAGTAAGTGTTTTCACTTTACCAATATTTGTGTCCATTAGATCAGCATCAATACACGGACCACGGCTAATTACGACAATGTCACATATTGTGAAACGAACTTTATCACCAGGAAAGAAACCACTAAACAACATTCAATAAAATGCCTAAACCTCAAACACGAAGTGAATACTAAAAGCTAAAACCTTACATAATTCTTCCCTTCATATCTCCAATAACTTCTGTCTCGACTTCCAAGAGCAATTCGTAAGATTCCCATGGTGCAACAAAGATAGCCGTCTTTTCTAATTTAAGACTTAAATACTCATCCTCGTCAATCACCGTTTGCAAAGTTAAATGTCCCATGTATTCGCTCTTATTCTCCAAGGTGATTCGCCTTTTGTAGGTTTGCTTAATAAACATGCTTTTGATTGAAATTGATGGTGTTAAGCATTCGATGAGTGGAACGTGACACCGGTATTTTAGATAAACCGTGCGAGTTTGTTGTCTCGATTCCCACATGTAAATGGCAAGTTCGGCCACATTATCAATTGCTGCACAGGGAGTAACTTGCACCTGAAATTCAGACAAGAATCATATCGCATTTTCGGACTACTGCAATCAGTATGCACCCGGTGCATGCAACCCACTTTTCTAGTTTTGCTCTAAAACTCGATCAGGCCAAGTTTTCGCAAAATTGTCCGAAACTGATATTTGCACTGGACTGCATTGACCCCCATTGTCAGTCCAAAAAAAAACTGAACTGAGTGCAATTCTGCTGATACTTCGAACATTTGACACTGTAAACATGTGCAAAGTACAGCCCGAACACGCTCAAAATTTTCAGTGCATGCAAGTGCGCATTGAGTGCAGTAGTACGAAAATGCTATCAGATTACTAATGCATTAGCGTTAGATATTCTTTGCACACCCACTATGTTATGAACATTTTATGCAAGAGAATTTGTATACTTACGCAGGACGTACTCTAATAACACTATCTATACAAAACCATTATTTTCCTTTTCATTACATAAGAGTGTGATATGTCCATACCCTTCTTTCTCTGTCTGTCTGTCTCTTTCTCGTTATATGTTCAATTCTATAATTGACCAATGTTGTTTGGGTTGCATACGTTTTGTTCCTACGACATGTACCATCGTGTTCGACTGTTTCACGTTTGACTCTGCGTTCAACCAACATTAGTGACTTTGTGAATTAAATTTGGATATTGTCTCTAAAATTGTGGGTGTGCAAAAAAAGTGTTCGCAACTCTTTGTATTGAGAAAGGTCTTATTCGCTCGTTTTATTACTCGCACTCGCTTTGCTCGTGCTCACACTTCTCAACGCAACTTGGTGGGAAAATTAGTATTAGAAAACTTGTAAATAATTACAACCTTACCGAAAATGGTATTTGACTATAAGGCAAAACAGCACCCTCTCTGGAATTACAAATAAATTCCAAACTTTCTTGTTCAGAATCATCCGAAAAGTTTTCCGTTGATATATAACTTTCCAATATTTTCACATAATATTCAATACTGACTTGCGTATTGTTTTCTAGTCGAAAATTAAATGTTTTGGTTTCGCCCACAGACATATCGCCAAAGTCCAATTCGGTTACATCAAAATTCAGCAAAGGACAGACAATATTTCCACTAGATAATAAAAGCAAGTTTTAAATTACAGTGCTTCTATGAGCAACATGAACTAAATTAAGCATTTTTGAGAAAGATTGCAAAGTGCTATGCAATCTCCACTTGCCGATCAAAATTACTTTTGCGATCGTCGAGTTTATGGTCGGAAAGTTGTACGGTGTGAATTTTACGCACCGATTTATTTATCTATTTGTTGTCAATGTCATTTCCACTTTCCGATCAGAATCAATTCTAGAATAGACGATTTCTACGAAATCGTAGTGTTTATGGTTGGAAAGTTGTGCGGTGAGAATATTTTAACTTTCCGATCAAAATTAATTTTACTATTTCGACTATTTCTACGAAATCGTAGTTGTTATGGTTGGAAAGTGCGAATTTAACGCACACAACTGGACCAAACCAAAATCAAAACCAAACCGAATCAAACAAAGTACTTTTTGGATTCCTTCTATAACCTTAATTACCATTAACACTGATTTGATTTTAATGGTGAATTAAAATTCGCGCCTATTTTTATTCTCAAACTTGCTGCGTGAAATGCACTTTCGGCAAGGCAGGCAGCGCTGAACACGCCCATCAAAGTCTACTTACCTCATTAAGAAAGATAAAACCATTTTCGATTCAACTACTTCAAATGAAATCCTTTCAACAAATTTTCCTCTCGTTAACGAAATAAATTCGATATAAAGAGACACAATTTCTTCTGGATTAATGGTAAAAGTTGGATTACTGCATTTAAATTCACCTCCAAATTCACTTTTTTTGTCAATATATTTTATTTTTCCAGTTATGGGTCCAATATTATTAAAGACCACTTCATATCGATGCACAGAACCAATATAGATATTTTGGGCATCAAGTTCTTCCAAATTTATAATAATATTGGGTCCCATGCATGAACCAAACATTTCCAAGTGATATCGTTTCAACCGGCCGTTAATAGACAAGAAGGCAAGGGTATTGTGTATATCCACCTCGGTTGGAATGTAAATTATACTAAAATTTACTTTTGAATTTGGCCACAATTGTCCACACTGAAAAAAATCCAAAATATAATAGTAGATATCATATTTCATCGTAAAAATTACCATAGGTGCAATTTTAAAATTATCATCGGAGAACAGTATCTCCGTTAACCCGTCACAATTTTTCTTTTCCTCACACAAAATCCTTTCGTATATTTCCTTATTCATTTCCTTATCAACAATATCATGATAAACTAGTTTATTGTCCTTGGTCAATTCATAGTCCATCATGTCATCAAACTTCTCCTTGATGCTACTACGCACTGCGGCTTCGCACCGTTCGCATTCATGCAACGTCCATTTGTAATCGATAACAAATTCGCTATCATTCTTCAGAGTGACAAGCCGTTCCTTCGACAATCCCAAATAAGTATCATCAAAATACACACGTTCAAAATCCATTTTAACATCAGCTTCTTCACATAATCCCTCCAACTTGACATACAACATTTCCCCTGACTCATACCTCAACTTCAATTCCCCATGTAACAAACCAACAGTTTTCGGATGAAAGAAAATTGTCAATTGGAAAAGTTCATTTGGTTTTAGCATATCGCGATTCTTCTTCAAAGTAAAACAATCACTCGTCTCCATAATAAAAGTCGCTAAGACCTGACCAATGTTGCGCACCAGAAGTGTGCGTTCTGTAGGGATATTTACAGCTGTTTTTGGGATAATTATACGATCAGGAAGGTCAAGTAAAGGACGCGGACCGATCGCAACAATTGGTACATCAAAGGACTCATCAGATGTAATAAACGTTATCTTGTGTTTGTAGTCTTTGAAATCTTCTGCAGAGAAACGTACTTCAATCGTGTACTTCAATCCGGGTGCTAGTTTTGACGTGACACTCTCCGAGGAGTGTCGAATTGAAAAGAATGTTGACGGTTCCATAAGAATTCGTAAAGGTCTCGATGTCTACAAGTAAAAGTTTAGAATAGTTGACTTAGAGGAGAGGAAACCTCCGAACATATGCAGTTTAGGGTGGTCCGCCAATTTTCAACTTTTTTCTTAGGATGTGCTGGGTGTGGGTCGAAATCCCGACGATCAAAATCTCGACAAATCAGAATCCCGACAAATCGAAATCCCGGGAAATTAAAATCCCGACAAAGTAAAATAATTCTTATGACACACAAATTCGATCCCGTATTATATACAAACCAAGTACGCTAAAACCAAGTACGTTTTGTATGTTTACACTAACCTCTCGTTAACCCCAATAAGGACTAACCTCCTTACAGGTAGATTTCGGGTTTCTAAATGCAATTCTTGTTGGAATCTAACTTTCGGGATTTTGATTGGTCGGGATTTTGATCGTCGGAATTATGATTGTCGGGATTTTGATCGTATCCCGAATGTGATAGTTATATTTAGACAGATTTAGTTCCAAATAGCTGAAATCTGACCGCAAAAATTGATTTCGTTTGCTTTTTGCATAATTTTGAGCACTTTAAAGTTGCAAAACCGAACCAAACCAAGTACGTTTTGCTTTTTTTCCTATAACCTAAGCATATTTGGTCCGCCAGTTTTCAACATTTTCCTAGGATGTGGTATATATATATATTTCGACAAATTGAGTTCCAAATAGCTGAAATGTGGCTGCGAAAATTGATTTCGTTTGGTTTTTGCACAATTTTGAACACTTTAAAGTTGCAATGAAATCGCTAAAACCAAACCAGGTAAGTTTTCGGTTTTTTTCCTATAACCGAACCTTAACCCCAAAGGAGACTAACCTTGTTTAGGTTTGGGTGGTAAACCACCTAAACCAAACTGAACTAAGCCAAACCAGAAACCGATGAAAATTGGCGGACCACCCTAAACTGCATAATAGCGGAAAACCTCATGAATGTTCATCAAGGTTAATTGCACTGAATAAGTGACGCCGAGATTGAAATTCTGAAACACAATGATATCCGGCATCACTTTGAATGTTTTTAGACCATCTTGCAAACCGGGTGCTTTGCGCATCGGTCGTATCAATTGTTCGTAGCGTTGTTCTGTAGAGAGTTGCATTTCTCTTAAAAAAGACGACGGTGTCATCTGAAACAAATCAATTTAATGATTGAAGTACATACAATGCAAAAATTAACAAGAGTTACCTGTAGTTCGCCGTTCCTTACTTCCATATCTAAAAGTAATGGTAGAATATCCATCATTGAACATTTGCACCAATCTTGGAAACAATCTGGTAAACGGAATGTTTTCACCATGATCGGTAATACAAAAAGAAAAATATTAGTTCAATGAAGAAAATAAATTGGTTCTATAAAAAAATTAAAACGTTTTTGCAGCAAATATAGATGTGTCAATATTTTATTATTTTCAAATCTGTATAGTTACCGGCGTTACCGCTAGCGTTATTGATTAAAACAATTAAAATAAAAATTATATTCCATAACAGAAGTGGGTACGTAGTTAAAGTTAATTTGTACAGAAGCATTAAATAACTTAAATATACTTCATTATTCTTACGTAAAACTTAAAAATTATTTGTTTTAATTAAAATAATTGATTATTATTCATTACATCCTTTTATATATTATATATATTTTTTATATTTTATATTATATATTTTTTTAAATACTTTTACTTATGCGTTTTTTACAGTTTAAAATTACACTTTTACTTTTAGTTGCTTCTCAATCACTTTTCCTGCATCATCTCGTCCATTATTTTTTCCCAAGTTAGATCTTTGGTGTCAAGGTCTTCGGGACTTTTGCTTCCCGAGTAAATGACGGGCAGTTCATCAGACAAATCATTAATTAAACTAACCATCAGAAACCGATCACATTCGTCTGCGTCCACGTCCACAGGTTCATCATTACATTTCCTATTTTCTAAAACACCAACTTCCATTGCCCTTCCGAGATTATCTTCTAACAGATTAACATGTTGTAGTTTTTTGTTATCATGTGGATTGGGTGGACCAACGTATGCAAATGGATTTATCAGGTCCTTGTCGGTTTTCAAAGTATTTGCTTGTTGTATTTTGGTTTGTTCCAGTTTTAAAAATTTTTCTGACAACAATGAGTTATATTTTCCGGCCACTTCATGTACTGATTTGATAACCTCGTTATATTCATCATCGTCCATGTCCTCCTTTCCCATTAAATCTATCAATTTTTGATTAATCTGATCAATTTTCTCTCTCTCTAATAGCTCAGTTTCTGAAGCAGTACCTCTGCTAGTACTCTCATTGGCAACAACTTGTTCCTCAGTGATATTTTCATCCAAGTTACGAGCTTCAGTTGATTTGTTTAAGCTTGAAGTACCGCTTTCTGTATTACCATAAAAGAGATCGCTACTAAAACCATTCACATTCACAACATCTTGTTTCGTAGTTATCTTTCTGTCATTAATGGGCGTTTCAATTGATGTTTTTGGCATCGCCCTAGGTACGCTTCCGGTGAATCTATTAAAAATAGCACCATTTCTATTCCACCCTTGTTGACTCGCATTGATTTCATTGTTATTACTCGATTCAGTCGGTTTACTTGAAGTCGTTGAAGTTGCAAAAAGATCACAGCTCATAGTAGTTTCATTTACTACGGCTTTTTTCTTATTGATATAAGTTTTAGTAGATTTACCGGAAGACCTTCCAAGTTTGATACTTTCTGTACAGGTTTTATTAAACCGAGTTTGTTTCGTCACAATCTTTTTGTCATTATTTGCCTTTTTTGTTCTTCTACATTGCTTAGTCGCATTTATTGAAGATGTTGCTTCATTTTTTCGTTTTGTCACAACTGATTTTCTTGGTTTTGGTTTACCAACATATTTTACAGTCTCACTAGAACTTACTGAATCAGGTGAGTTACTTTTAGTGTATTCTGGATCGGTCAAATCTTGGTCACTCTCAGCAAAGCTTGTATCATTCCACTTACTCATGTCTGCTTTGGTATTCAAATCTTCGTCAACTAAAGTTACATCAATATCTGTGATATCCAAGGTGTTATCCGTATCACTATTTAAAGTTAGATCTATAAAATTCACTTCACTTCGCAAGCTGTACGGGTATCTTCGTTTGTTTTGCACAGTTTTTACTTTCTGTTGCACATTTCGTGAGGACTTTCGATATTCTGTGAGTTCAATATTTGTTAAATCTTTTAACAAGCCACGTTTTTCTCTTCGCGATCGGATATTAGAAGCTTCTTTAGATAATTGGGTTGTTTCTGTAAGTTCGTTCTGCGCAAATGCAAGTGATAGATTATTATTATACCCACCATAAAGTGTACTTGCGTGACTATGTTCAAATTCAAGCATATCGTTGGAGTTGTCACGTGTTTTGTGCCTCCCAACTAAAGCAATTCCGGAATCCCCAGAATCATTATTAAAATTTTGATTGGTCAAATAGTTAAAATCAAAACTTCCAAATTCGGACATGCCCGTCATACTATTGTTTGCAAATAAAACTTTATTTTTATTGGTAGTCATGTTCATCTTGTTCAATATTGGACTTTGTGAATATGAATGTTCTCTTATCACTGCCTTACCGGCTCTGCAACTCCGTCGTTGAATAGTCCAAAGCAAATCACTTATTTTTTGTTCACAATAATGATCTTTTATTCCATCTTCTTGTAGTTTCGACCGCCAATTATTAAGTTCGCTCTCGTAGAAATTTATACACTTATTAAACTCTGGTTTGCACAGGTTGATAGGATTTTTCAATGAATTTTGGACGACATTTGCAAATTTGATGAACTGAGATTGTGAATCTTCTTTGTATTTGCCATATAGAGTTTTTGAGCTACGTTTTCTAATTCCTGAACATGATACTTGCGAAGCAAATAAATCTTCGCTCATGTTTTGTTAAATTTAAATCAATTTACTTTAAATTTTGCTTGATAACTAGAATTTGTACTGACCGGTAACTATGACATAAGAAACGCATGTGTCACTTAACTCAAAGACTTCAAAACAAAAGAGTAGACTCTGCACTTGCTATCTCTTGTATATAAAATTGATGCTTACTTCGGGCTTAGCCACGCCCTTTGACTTCCCACTCAAAACGTACCACCCGAATGCAGTTCTAATTTTGGTTCTAATCTCTTCTAATCTACGGCTTTAATATCTCCCGAGGTGCTTTCCTGGCTGCTATTTGGGAACTCTAGGCCTAGAGTACTCTAGAGTCTAGAGTTCTCTGGCTAGCAACGTAGCCAGAGTTCCTGGCTATGTTGGTCGCGCCGTCGGCTCCGCCTCTTGAAGTCGGCAAGCCCCAGGGTTTCAAGTTCCCAGCCAGGAAAGCAGCTCAGGGCGTCATTTTAAGTAAGTTCGCAAAATGGCAAAACCAAAGACATTATAAGGATAGACAGAGCATGCTCATATGGCTCCGTGTGTATCCAGGAAGGCAGAAGAGGGCAAATCACTGCGCATAGGAGACACTGGGAAACCTCAGAGAAAACATTTGATTGCTGTCCCGTGGCGCTCATGGCAAAGTGGTGTTAGTTTGATACTCAGCACCAGGGGGAGAAAGAAGTCCATGCTCTGTCTATTCGTACAATGTCTTTGGACAAAACATATGACGGCGCTTGTTATGAATAGGCAACCAAACAACATATTAAGAGAAGCAACAAAAATAAAAATTGTAAAAGAAATATTAAACTCGATATTAAATTAACATTTATTTTATTGGATCCAATATACATAATACAGATAATATATTTTAATAAATAAATTAACGGTACAACAAATGACGTTGTAGTTATTACAATATAACATTGGCATTAACAACATTCATTACTTTGTCCATTACATAAAAAATAAAAAAAATAAACAATTTTTCTAAAAAATAATAATCTCGTAATAGTTGTAACGGTCATGGCAAATTTTAAGTTAAAGCGCATGAAAACAAATATTCGCATAATTTCCGAAAATTTGAATTAAATTAAACAAATTGAAAAACCAAAATGAAAATTCCATTTCCATCGGTAATGTCTCTTTGCAGCAATTGCAGTGCAAATAAATCATTTGTTCACAGCCCGTACGCGAAAAGAAAAACAGAAATAAGTAAATGCTGAACATCTTCGAAAACCGATAGAGATCATTCAATTCCATAAAAAAGGTGACAGGCTGAAGCATGAGATACATTTTTAACCAGCTAATGAAATTTGCTACCATTTTTTTTTCTAGATGATTAGATTTGATCTACTTATATTTATAAATTTATAGTAACAATAATAATAATAATACGCCTATGATTCGAGTTTGTACCTCAAAAATTTGCTAGTTGTATCCATTTTCACATTGTAGTTACTTTGTCGTTTCGCTTGTCATATAAAAACATTCGAGCTCCGAATTTTAAAAACTGCAGTCTCAATATTGCCCCCTTGTAAACTTCATATCAAAAGTTTTTGTTTTTTGTAGACTAACCTTGAGTTTATAATTTGTATACAATATATAAGTAGTAAGTGAATATCAAAAACCGTTATACAAGGCTTTTCTTAATCGCGAGTACTCTTAAAATCATAAATAGTGTTTTGCATCTATAAGTTGATAAATACATCAAGATATCGTGTTCAATTGGTGCGATACTTTAGAAATAGGTGTTCAAACTGTACGTGTAAAGGACGGTTTATGATTTACATAATATAAGATTTTTTATGAAATAATTCATGATTGACATAGCAGACATAGACATGACATAGAACATAACCTGCGAAGTAGAAACATGCAAAATGCTATACTACGGTTATGTTATTTTACGTGTCATTGTGCACCGTATTATAGTACTTTGTATGTTTCTGCTTTGCAGGTTACGTTCTATGGCTATGTTATCTCAATCATGAACCATGCTCAGTTCATAATTGATGACTAAGCCATAATATTGAACAAGGACGTATGTCAAAAGTCAAAAAATAACCTCAAAAATAACAATAATCTCAGTCACGATGACATACGTACTTGTTGAACAGTCTGCTATGCGCATGCGTACTCATCTTCAACCTTATTGCCTAGGAATGCTAGGAATAAGAAAAATTCCATAAAGTTGAGAGTTGGCTAACTTCTACGTCAAGAGCTTATGTTTTAATTCCGCAATCATAAACCGTATCATGCCCATTGAAATACTTGAATTCTTTATGTTATATCTTATGTTAATATTATGTCAATCATAAACCGTCCTTTAAGAACTTATCTTAACATGAATGCGTAAAAACATCGAAGAAACAACAAGACCAAGTAAAAATACATAAAGTTATGGCATTAATTCGACTATGTGTGTAACTGGGAACACCCAAATTATGTAGACTTACGTTTAGTTTAGCGTGAGTTTAACGTCAATAAATTCAAAAACAAATATCCAACATCAATAAATTGTAAAATTTCTAAATTTCTTTGAAAGTGTTATTTTTTTTTTTCGTTTGTCAGTTTGTCTGCTCCGATATTTATTTCATTCAAACAGTGCTAGAATTGTGTGAAGTCCCGCTGATCGGGCTGAACATACTGTTCCGTTTGAAACTTCCAGTGTCGTCGTGCGGCCACAACGCCTCACCGAAAAGATTTGACAATTCGGCGCATAGTTTTACATAATTATTTCTGAGTACTTCCTGATATTCGCGTTGATCATGTGATATGACTTTGCTATTCAACTGCAGAGCTGAGTAACAAATCTTAATAAAATCCCTAAAACGATAGATTTTAGTGATAAAGAAGACAAAAATTAGTAAACAGAAAAAAACCTGTAAATATCCTTGAGTTCTTCAACTTTATCATCGGGATACAAGTTGCATAGAGTTGGATCCAAAAAAACGCTGGCGTATGCCAATGGCCCGGCATTGACTTGGACATAAACGCTGCCTTGAAGGACCAGCTGAAGCTTTTTCGCATCTGTATTATTCGAAAACACAACTTCCTCAAGTTCATTAACGCGATTTTGCATTTCGTCAATTGCTACTTCAATTGGACTTAATTCAATGAATCGTTTGTTTACCACTTTTATACGTTTCGTTACATATGGGAATGAGTATTGAGCTAAACAAAAGTTTGTATTAAAAAAAAGCAAAATAACGAGTTAAAATTTTATAAAATCATACTTGTGAGCATTGTTCTTCTTTTCCATTGTTCCTCGGGACTTCCACGTGCTTTACCTTCCTTGGTAAACGGCGTTTCAAACATGAAGCAGTTAATGTCGTGATTTTGTTCGAATTCGGTTTGGCGCTCGTCCAATTCGCACTTTTCAAAATACGGCGTTACATGAGTGACCTGTATGTACGCGTATTTTTGATCCAATTGGCTTTGATCGATCTAAAATTATATTGTTAAGATCGATCCTTTCCACAAAAAAAAAACATAAAATAACAGCACTTACTGGAATCGAATCATGAATCATTTTAACAAATTCCGCTCCAAATTTCAAACAATACTGCTTATTCAATCGTTCAGAAATTTCACTCAAAGCAGTAACTTTCGGCTCTTTGTAAACATATTCAGATCCACTATCATCTTCAAAGAATGCTTGTCCATATAAACCGACCCGATAGAATCGTCCAAGCAATCGTTTACAACTTCTATTCGCTTCGACAATTTTTCCGTAGTAAAGTGACAAATTCGAGTAGCATTCTTGAAGCAGTTGATAACTCCGCTTCTTTTCATACATCGGTATAATAAGTTTATGCAGTTCGCCCAATAACTCGTAGCGTTCTGATTTATCAATGTATTCGATGCAAGTCTCAAGTTTCTGCAGTAACGTATACTCGGAGTATTGCACATCCTGGACGCCTACATCAAGTTTAAGTCCGCGTTCGTCGCGACTAATGTTTGAAGACATTTTATCAAAAACCTCGGCTCCCCAATCTTGAATCTTCTTCAACTTTAAGTATTCGGCCATTAAGGCAACGATGTGAAGTTGGCAGCAAGCAGCTTCGGAGTAATTGCCGTCACGAATGTGATTACGCGTCATATTTTCCAGCCAAGTATGCCTCAATTCAGGCGTGGACGCATATGAATTTGCAAGTGAATGTTGTAAATCAAGAAGCATTTCGGGATCGTGATGATGCTCTTTCATCTGAACGGTGGCCATCAGTACAGTGCGTATACGCTTGGTGAGATCCTTGACTTCAATGGGAAAACCCGTACCTTTCATTGCTTTGTCACTCGACGCGTAACTATTTACAATTGACAATGATTCCTGGAATCGGGAATTGTTCAAACCAATGACGTTACCCAGTATTTGCGATACGGAAATGATGACTTGCAAATGCACGCGGGTAAGGCCTTTGCGGCCGGTGAATTCGAAATTTGAGCGCATCAATAGGTACAACACGGCGCAAGATTCTTGTCGTACAGATGCCAAGCGACTGTTGCAACTCCGTAATAATTCGTAGCATAATCGACCGCACAGAATCGCATTACCTAATTATTAAAATAACACTTTTTACGTGAAGCCCGTAACAAATAATAAAATAACAAACCGTACCTTGAAATAAAATAGCTGAGTAGTTATTAATGAACGATCGCAGAGAAGCAAATACATGTTTGTAAAGAGTTTCGCCTTGTCCCAACTCTAGAAACGTCATGTAAATATCAAAAACCTTCTTCATAATCGCATTATTTCCATCAGACTGTAAAAGATTTGTGCGAAAATGTTGAAAATACAATCCCATCAAATCCAATATGATCAAACCGGTCTCGTTGGCCAGACTCTGTTCCAGTATCGCTTGCTGCTTTTTATGTTCCTCGATTTCCGATGTAACTAAGTTCTCCCGATTGTCCCGTGTATGAATCACTAGTGTTCCCGTATTTTCATGATTATTCATCTCCGACGGATTCATTCGAGCTGGTAATGTATGCGCTTTGGTTGTTTTCACTTTAACATCATGTGACGGAGTCGGTAGTACATTAATACTCCGCTTCCCGACGTATTTAAACGTGTGCAATGCAATTTCCAAGGTGGTAAAGAAACTGACCACATCAGCGTCTAAAGATTTTTGCCACCACGATATCAATTGGTCTTCGCTAAGATATTTTACGATAAACAAGAATACAAGAAGTACTTCTTTGACTTCAGTTGCTTGAAGTTTATCGTATCGGGGTATATGGACTGATTGTGTAACGCTGACGCCGCGTTTGTGCCTTTTACTTTGTGATTTATCATCACGCACTATTGTCGTTTCTTGGGAAATGATTGAAACGTTGTCACCACCTCCAGACATTGTTGATACATCGGATTCTAGACTCATTGAACTATGTCCGTTCATTATGGCTAAAAAGAAATCAAAGGTTTACATTAAAATAAACAAACAAAAATAATACTCACATTGTCCGGCAATTGCTTCAAAAAAGGCGGAATTCCTAATATGCATTGGACTATCCGAGAAATGCAAGGTATACCGATGTCTACTCGGCGTATCGCTAACCGAGCTCTTGAATAAATAACTACTAGAAGACGATATTCTGTTAGCAGTCGTACTGCACTCTTCAATCTTATCATCTGAGATCAGTCGGTTCATGTTGTCGAGAACGATATTCAACCAAGGCACGTAGATTAAAGCTATGCGGCTCATTTGTCCCCTGCTCTGGTAGCGATCGTCCAATTCGTGTTTCGCAATTAAATCTCTCAACGTACTTAGCGCTAGCTTGCGAGTGGGTGACAGTTCATTTAAAGAAGTCTTTACTTCTTGAAGAAGCAGCGATACAATAAAGTGATGTTTGCAGAACTCTTGAGAGAGACAATATTCTTGAACGAAATCCGGTGATTTTGCTTTTGGACTGATGCTTGTGTGAGAAATTGGCAGATTAAACGCTATGTAATGCTCATGACTACATATTATGCCAAGGAATGCATACTTAAATTCTTGCAATGATCTATCTCCAGGATAGAACTTGCTAATGTAAGAATTGATTAGTTTAAAGACAAAGCCACGGTCCATTAACGATAAACATTTCTAAAACAAGAAACACGAAAATATGGATTTGAAAAAGAAAGTGGAAATCTTACCTTTAAAAACTGGGCAAAACTCAAATTAAGAGCAGCTACCTCTTGATGATGCTCTTTATGCTTATCAAATATATATTCAATCAGAACTTTTGACAGATCATCGATTTGTTTCAGATATTCACTAGGAAATCGCTCGTTGCGATGCATTTTAATTCGTCCACTTTTCAGTAAGTGTTGGGCCATACTTTTCGTAATAATTTCGAAAAAGAAATTCGAATGATGCATGAATTTGTTAATCACCAAAAAGTCGGTGTTGTTTGGAAGAAGAATCGACGGCAAGAACTTACACATCTCTTCATGTACTGTTTGGTTCTTCCTGCCTTCAGGCGTAACGAACACATGTTTAACATATGTTTGCAGTATCTCTTTACGGTTGACATTTTGTATCATCTTTACTAAGTTAATGAAAAGTCGGATCACATTAGTACCAACTTCGTCACTCGTTGTTTTTACTAATAAAACAAAGAGTTGGTTGAAGAGCGTCGGTAAGTATGCGATTAATGCAGTGACGTCAATAGCATGTAAAGCTTTTAAAATTTTACATGTTTCTTTGTCAGATGGCAATGCAGAAGGTTTAGTATCAAATAGTTTTTCAGCGTGTGCGAAGAGATTGAAGAGATGTTGGTCTCGACTGTTAACGCTTGAAATTAAATTGAAAGAAACTGTGAAAATTGATCGCTGACCATCGATCCATGTTATTTCCGGTCCTGAGTTCTAAATGTACAATATTTTATCTATTAAAACAAATTTAATAGTTCAGGTAAGGATTATTGATTGATTACTTACTCCTTTATTTAATCCAAAAGGATGTATACTTAAATAACCAGCAGGTAAATGACTAGCGACGGAAATACTTTGTGTATCGATACACAATCGTCCTTTTTGCAACAACGGTATCCACGCATATCCGACATTACTCTCAATTGTATCTCGCTTCTTATTAATATCACACGAAACGTGATAGAAAGAAAAGAGTAAATGATGATCATCTTGTAAGTGGATTGGAAGTCGTATTTTGATTTCTTCGTACCAAGTTGGGTTGGTATTGTGATGGAGAACAACGCATGATGCTTGGGACACTAGTGGAGCGTGTCCAGGCCGACCGTATATGCACTATTAAGGAAAAAGAAAAACGCAAAGTCAGTGAAGGCAAGCCGGTTTGCACCCTGAGAGTACAATCAGATTCACGCCATCTAACGATATTGCATTGAATGCACCCAATTGGTGCATTTATTATTGCACCCGGTGCATTGGGTGCATAAACGTTTGCACCCGGTGCAAAATTAAAACGAAAAAGGATAAAAATGGAAAATTAATTCAACTCACTTGCAGTCCCTTTGCGTCTTCAGAGTCTGAGTTTCTCAGTTCAATGATGCAAGCTATGTTTCTGGCCCGTGTGAACATCTTTTGAGTATCAAAATTTAAAATATGTGGGTACACATACAAATGATTAACAAATGTCGAATATGGGTGGATGGTAAGCTCGGAATTGCTTTCGAATTCGGTGATTTCAATCGTTGATTCGACTTTGGGTGGGATTGGAAATGGTTTTATTGGAGCTAAAGTTGTATTTAAACAGTCTGTAAATAAAAATAACGTAAGTATTATGAATTTCATATCATAATTATTAGTAATGACCGGACATTTGGAGATTTTAGTGGACAACAACACTTTCATAAATGTTCGGTGGTGAGGAAACGCTAAAATGTCTGATGATTTATGGTCGGACATTTATTCGGACACTTATTGGAATGAATCAGTGATGGCAAGCCGATTTGCACCGGTACAATTATACAGGCTTTGCACCAGTTTGCACCGGGTGCAGTCAAATTCATACCATAACCTTATAATTTAAAATTATTTGAATCTAATGAATCTTATTGGAGGATTACACGCCATCCAACGGTTACACCGAATTGCACCCGGTGCATTGCTTCAGACAAGTCACTGTAAACTATTCAGACCAGTTGTTGCGAACTGCTCAGAGTAGTTAGAGTGACATATCGAACGCAGTGCAGTGCAAACGATTGCACCGAATGCACCCAATTGGTGCATTCAATCATTGCACCCGGTGCTTTGGGTGCATAAATGTTTGCACATGGTGCAAAGCCAACACTGGAATAAATACTCACAAAATGAACGTCCGGACATTAATAATCTATATTAATTATCGAAATTATCAATTACTTACTATTTGGCAATTCAGTAATTGGTTCAATTATCACTTTTAAATTCCCAGGTATCACAATTAGTTTACTGAACTTATCCGGTTTCCGGTAATCGGAAAGCAGTTTCAGTAGTTCCTCATCAGTAAGTTTGTTCCCTTCTTGTCGATAAATGGCCGGAAAATCACTCGAAGTGTCTAATTCATTACTGTATAACCTGGAATGGGAACATATTCAACACAACTTTACAAGGAGTTTATAATATTCCCAGAGGGAAGGTATTGATACAAATGTGATGCCATTGGTCGCCATATTAGGTTGCACCATAACTAATTAAAACCCTAAAATGTAGACTACCCAAAATACACAGACTTGTGACGCCAGGCTGGAGTGTATTTCAAATTTCGTGCTTTTTGGGTGCAACACAATATGGCGATTTGCTATCTCTATGCAAGTTTACGTAAAATAATGCAATTATTTACCTGTATAAAGGCTTTGCAGCCCAAGCGAAAGGCATCCTATACTTAACCAATCGTTGACAACAAGAACCGATAGTTTTCAACACCTTGGAGTTGGTTTTTGGATCTTTGGAAGGCTTAATGTACGGTTCCGAAGCTTGGCACACGCCACCCTGTAGCACTTTATCAATTCGAACGACAATGAAAATATCACAATGCGGATTTGTAACGCTAAAAACAGCTTGTTTCGGATACAAAATCCATTGGTGCAGTTTTTCAGGAAGCTCAATATTTACAGTGGAAGAATTATGCAAGCCGTTCGGTATAATTGAGCGTGCGTTCGAATCATTCAAATCAAAATGGAAGTTTTCGGTGAGTTTAACACCGTTTCTGGAATCATACAGACAGAGTGTCGTATAGTACGGTTCAATTTGAAAGTGCTCATCAAGTATCGACTGTAACTTAAAGCGGAGCTGATCACATTTGATGTAGATCCGCTGGCCAAAAGTTTCCTTGTATGGTTCAATCGATTCGTGACTAGACGACTGTGACTTCAAGTTGGAATGAATTTGTGGATACAACTGTAACAACTTAAGACGACTTTCTTTGCGTGCATGAGCTATAGAGAGATCCGTTTCGCGGGCGTAGCGTATGAGTTGTGGATTCATGCTGTGTTCTAAACCTTTTAGCGTGCCATAAGTTGTAACCTGAGGAGGTGGCGGTGGCGACGAACGATCTGTAAATAAAATCTGATAAAACTCTTACATAATCATGGCGAACATCGAAAATCGAGGAAAATACCTCTTTCTAGCGAAGCTGCACGTTTCTCCTCTTGAATTTGCTGCTGTATAACTGAACTTAACTTTGTTAACCAGTCATTATAATCCAATTCATTCTCAGCCGCCAGGACATAACCCTTATGACCGGCGGTCATCAATAGTTCGAAACAAAATCGGCCCCTTCTCGAGTTCTTAACAACATCTTTACAAAAGTCCATAACAATTGTTACTTTTGCCTCGCCTTTCTTTTCATCCTTGTAAATTTCCAACATATAAGTGCCGTCGACTTCCTGTCGTAGATAACAATACCGTCGTTTGAAACTCTTCGATCCAATATGAGGAAATGTCCTCTCCGAACCAATTTCTGGCCCTTTCATCAAGTAGCCTTCTTTTGTAATACAATCAGCCGGCTTTTTAATATCGCAATGACCGTCAGCCTCGAGGTCAATTTCGAATACGTCTTCTTTTAATGAGACTAACGGCTTGGCGTTGGGTAGATCCACATAGCTTCCCGAATAGCCATTGTATTTGTAATGAACGATGTTCCAGTCGTTGGTATATGTGAGTACGCATTGTTTTGTGAATAAGTTACAGTCCTGGGTGTCTGGTAGGTTTTGTTTCAATGTGCGAAACTTTCTCGGTATTACGACTTGCTAAAATTGAGACGACACAAATTAATACACAGACATTTTCAAAGAAAACTAATACAAAAATCAAAGAAATTTCTAATAAGTCGATTTGTATATTTCTTAGTAGTTTAATTGCCCCATGCCCCAGTCAACTGTTGCCTTAAAACAATTATATTTGTGCTATATGAATAAGCAATTAATGTTAATTACTAATTTAGAGAATTGTCTGGGTCTTGCGGTTCTAAGAATAAAAGAATAAGTAAACAGAACGCCTGATGTTCGTTATTCGTGTGAAAATTACAAATTAGAATGAACTTTGCCTATTTGTTGCTAAAATAAAATTGTTCAATGTTCAATACGTTGTTATTGTTAAACTGAATTTATAAAAAAATTTAATTTATGCAAATTCCATTTGCTATTAAAAAGCTATTCAAACAATAAATTTCTCATAATATTGACTATAAGAATTAAACATTAAAAAGCCACTCCAATAACCTGAATCAGTCATTGAACAATTATTAGTACAGCACGAACAAACAGTGTGTTTGAAAAGGCGATATGCGGGGAAACCAATTGTTTTGTTAACTTGTTCAATGATAACATACCGCAAAGAATTTAAAAATGCCTTGCAATAGACTTAGATATGTTATCAACTTAAGTATAAATGTTTGTTAAACACTAAACTGGTAAATGTTAATCACGTAATTATTAATTGACGAATCGTAGTCACGGCTTTCAATATACCACTGCAAAACTAATTAGAGTAGTTCCGAACTACTCCGAATAGTTTAAATTGGCTACTCTAAGTAGTTCGGAACTACTCTTTGCAGTTTATACTGATAAATCGAAAGCACATTTTTAACTGCAAAAACACAACTTTTTGATTTTTGCTATAAAATAAATTAATGAAAAAACAAACAAATCTATTATTAATCATCAATTTATCTTCATTTTGTATAGTTATTTCGATTTACATCACTTTCAAGTTTAAGACAAATCTAACAATTAAGTAATAATTGAATGTTTAAACATGAAAGTTTCTGAGCAAAGAAAGAAAACTTGTTTACCGAAATATCATCTTGTGGATACATAAGCAACTCTCTCTGCGGATCATTTTGTAGCACAGTTTTATTCTTCTGTATGAAATTCTCGAAATCTAATGGCTCCACAAACTGTGGCTTACTCTAAAAACCACGAGAAACGATTAGATAATAATAACAAGGCTAATATGCGACGTATTTTTTAGCTAGCACAAGTACAAGTGGGCGTTTCATGTAGCCGTAGGTACCTAATAAGTATATAAAATAAAACATATCCCAGGAAGCACCAGTCCAACTAGGAGATCAAAACATAATTACATAACGGACAACGGCAACAAAACGTTTGAATAAAATAAAAATAATAAGTACGTCGAACCGAAATGATAAAATAGTATGTCAATGTGAGCATTGCCTGTGTTTAGTCTAATGTTTGTTTATATTTTTATTTTATCATGTTTATGTACTTACTTATTTGTATTGAACTAACTAACCTGTACGGTCGTCTCTCTAACAACCTGCGAAACAGTCTCCCTTAACTGGGCGGCTGTTCCCGGCTTGGATAAACCCTTAGCAAACTTTCTCTCGCTCATAATGCTTTTCTCTAACTAAAGCATCGCTTCGGGTTTAACTTAAAATGAAATGATAGCACAATAATGCGTTTAATGTAAACTAACACTTTTATTTATCATAACCACAAAACATAACACTCCAGTGACAGTTCCACTTGCACTACCTAACAACCTGACAAATACTGACTGATTTTGCTTTGGTTAATGCTTTGCAATGGGATTCTCGATGGGATTTGAGATTCCACTTGAATCAACCAACTGCAAGCAGTTAGCCAGTTAGCAATGTTGCCTAACCGCTAACGGTGCCTAACTTCACGTTGCTCTTGTGTCGTCGCACTTGGTTTTTTTGTTTGTGTTTTATTTTGTTTTGGCTTTTGTCTCATGTGCTCTTCTTTTCGCTCATACACGTTTACGCTGTAAGGTGAGTTCATGTTTCTTTCATAAGCATAAGCATAACAGAACATAACATATGAAATGTATAAACAGTGCGCGAATGAAATGTCGTACGCTTGCGTAGAAGAATCGAAGAACACAGCAAGGGCACAGTGAGGCTACAATAAAATCACAATTAAAAGGTTCCCACACACCAACGCGATACTGCGGGAGCGGTAGCGGGATCAAATCATGTAGCGGGATATGAGAGTATGGATTATTCATTCCAGTTCGTAAATAGTTCAATGCCCGGGGGACATGGAACATATCCATTTATTAAATAAACGTGCCTATATGCTGTAAGTTCTAACTAATCACACAAAAACAGCTGATGCTGAGTGGTTTGGTTATTTTATTGACAGTTAACAGAAGACTGGCGTTTCAAGCTGCACAGAACGTTGGCGTTTATAAGCGCGTGGAACATGTTCGCTTTGCACAAGTGAGCGCTCAGAAATCGATTAAACAACAAAAAATATTGCTTTAAGCGCGAGCGCGTAAGCCTCTAAGCGTCCATCGCAAATACAGCCCGAAAATAATTAATATTTTGTTAAGCGTAAACTTCATTTTTTATGTCTCGTGCTATGTCATGTTAATGCTATGCTTATTGCTTACGAACTAACTTACTTATGAATTCACCATTACATTACATTACGGCACACTTTAACGGAAATATAGGTTAATAGCATTTTAGGGAAGGCGCAGATCGTAAGCAGCAATAGATGTGAACGAATGAACACGCGTAGATTTTTTACTCTAAAACATTCTATTGATTCTATTTGTGATTGATTTACAACAACGTGCTGACTGAAACTTGAAAGTTAAAATAACAACTTGCTCCGATATTCCACGAAGACAAATAGTTATAGCGTTTTCCATTTATTACACTAGCGTTACACTGGAAGCAGGCTTGTGGCGGTCTAGTGGCGTCTAGTGCAGTCGTCAGTGCAGATCAGCTGTCCGTTAGTAGCCGTTAGCTAAGGTGACGAACCGTCTTCATTTGGGGAGGACAGTCCTCCTTTTTTAAGGTCTGTCCTGCCTAGAGAAGTGTCCTCCTTAATGTCCTCCTTTATGCAATTTGAAGACTATTTGTAAATTTTCTTCGTATTGGATCCAGATCAGGACTGGGTGAGACTTTTTTTGGTCACCTAATCCGCCATGCACGGGAGATCTTGAGAATTGACGATTTGTGAGCTTTTTTTTGGACACCTTATCGTGCCGTCTTGTTGATTGTAAAAAAAGTTGGTCACCTTACGTTAGCTGTACTGTTTTCGAATCGGCGATTAAATATACACCTTAGAAGTTCTATATAAAAGGTTTTACCATAAATTAATGAGTAAATGATATATTTTTATTTAACTGCACTGATTTGCTCCATGACCTCCTCGAGACGGTGTGAAAAAGTTGCACTGAACTGACTGAACTGAACCTTCATTTAACACCCAGCCAGTGTTAAATGAAAAACGACGAGCGGGTCAGGGCGGGTACACTGTCTACACTGATTTATAAATGAATCAAGCCAGTGCAAGAAAAGTGCATACTAGTTCTAGTACTAGTACACCAGTGTAATAAATGGAAAACGCTATTAGTCCACGCCTCACAGGCTCACGCCCAAAAGTATGCCTGAGCGCATACAAATTACACATTCAAAAACGAAATGGGAAAATCTTGATTAGTAAATTTTCCAAAACGCTGCTTCTTCGTTTTTTCGGTGGAGAAAGGCGAGTATTGCGATCCACGACTGAACTTGACATATGCCAAAAAATAATGACGTTCCCTCTTGGTTTCCTGAATTGCTTAATTCCAAAGAGTGTTAATATTATTAGAGAGAATTGATACAAATGTGATGCCACCATGATGCCACATGGATGCCACTGACCCGCCATATTTGTTCGCACCCTAACAACTAAAACCCTAAAATGTAGCCTACCCCAAACACACTCAGACTAGTGACGCGGACTGGAGTCTATTTCAAATTTCGCGCCTTTTGGGTGCGAGCACAATGGAGCAAACATATACGGCGATTTGGTGTAATCCCCTTCCGTCCCCAGGCTGCATTCCCTTTGCACAAAAATCGATTTATGTTTTCTCTATTGATTTATATCTCTATGTTTAATTCGAATATAGAGCGCTTGTTTAAGGCGTGGCTTAACTAATTCTGTTCGCGGAATAATGCATACTGATAGTTTCGCTGTTAGTAGTTTTTAGTTTGTTTTGTACAATAATTATTATACTTATGCTGAGACTAAATTCCTATTATAATCCATGATGTGTGGCTTAAAATATTTGCATGATCACAAAACGCCGGACCGACCAACTGCGGATCGGCTAGCGTCGGTATTTTTTAATGGCCGATGGTTTCAGTTGTCATGACAACTGAACAAATCCTCTACTGGTGGGTGTTCGCGTTGTGAAAAACAGTCTTGAAAACTTATTCAATTTTTTAACTTAAAATGAAATAATCCGACTTTGTTTGTGCCTCGGATACGAATAATCAATTAATAGTATTCGATGTGGTTGCCAACAATTAATGCATTGACTGACCTCGACGTTGACAAATTGATAAATTGCAATGTACGTAATTATAAATCGGTTGTTAAATCTTTAAGTAAATGAATCACTAATGATCTTGACACAAATTACCCAAAGCATGCACTTGCCCAACTTCTCAATTATAAATTAAAACTTAAACTTAAACTTAAACTAATGTAATGTGACCGGCTGCGCGTTTGCGTCTTTTGGCAACATTGGCACTGCGCATCCACTAAATTCTAAATTTAGTTACTTCCTGCGTGATTTACATTTAACTCCGGCGTCCGTTGCCTGCCTCATTCGCTCATCTTGTTCCTGCTGCTAAAAATCATACAAAATACAAACGAAAACAATTTGCTTTTAGTCTGGCACGTCGCGTAAAAATGACGATGTCATGATTAGTTAATCGCGAAGTGTGTGAATAGTATTTTGTTGAGCTAACCCAAAAATTTGGCTTCGCTGTCTATCTGTGGCGGTGCTGCTTTTAGAATGGAAGACGAATTGGACGATAAAATCATTTATCAAACATATGTGTCTCATATGAAACTAGTATCTCGTGTTGCATGGGGTAGTTTACCCTTAAATATATCGCCTGTGGTGACATATTGCTCGTATCTATTCAGAATGTTACGTTTGTATGTGTTCAAACCGGAAGTACTACTATTTGGAACAATTATGTTGGTGCTCGTAATGTATATGCATTCAATTGATGTATGGAGTCGTAATTTGGTAGGGAGACTGCAACACACGATCAGCCGTCCACGCACCAAAGAAGCCCGATTGAGTTTCTTCAACACGGCCGAGGTGGAGAGCTCAAGCTGGCAGGCAAAGATTGGTCCAATAAGTGCGTATGCAGTGCAAGGAAGAAGACCCAAAATGGAAGATCGATTCGTAATCAATGATAATATCAATCGAACAGGGATATCGTTATTTGCAGTATTTGATGGCCATGGTGGAGAATTTGCTGCAAACTATGCCAAAGATAAGCTAATTCAAAATATTTATAGTAAAGTTGTAGAAGTTAAGAACCTTATTGCTGGTAAAGCTCCTGAGAAGGTCAAAGAAAGTACTTGCGATGAAAAGTTGAATGAGGAAAAACCAACAACACCATCGCTGGCTCAAAGACGTAAAAGTTTCAAGAAGACAACATCCACTACCGATGAATGCATCAAAGGCGCCAAGGAAATCACCGATAAGGAGCTATTGGACAAACTGGACAGTTTAGTAAGGCCCATAACAAGGGAAGTGAAAGCTACGAAGCAACCAGACTTGAAACCAATACCAGCGTCCAACTATTTCGATAAATCAGGCATCATTGATTTCGGCAAGCTAATTACCGACGAAGTGCTAGCAGCGGACAGGCTGCTGGTTCAAGATGCCAAGAAGAACTACGATGTTGCAGGGACCACTGCGCTTATTGCCCTCCTTGATGGATCGAAGCTCATCGTTGCAAATGTGGGCGACTCCAGGGGCGTTATGTGTGATAGTCGCTCGAATGCGATACCTTTATCTTTCGACCACAAACCGCAGCAAATGAGGGAGCGCAAAAGGATAAAGGAAGCAGGTGGTTTTGTCATCTTTAACGGCGTTTGGAGGGTCGCCGGTATACTGGCGACATCAAGAGCACTCGGCGATTACCCGTTAAAAGATAAGAATCTGGTTATTGCGGATCCGGATATTTTAACTTTTGAGCTGAAAGACCACCGACCGCAATTTGTCATTTTAGCTTCGGATGGACTGTGGGATACGTTTTCGAATGAGGAGGCCGTTGCGTTTATTCGCGAACGACTCCACGAACCTGATTTCGGTGCCAAGAGTCTCACTCTACAAGCTTATTATAGGGGATCATTGGATAATATCACTGTAATTATAATTAATTTTAAGGAAAATGCTTTCAGCTATCAGAAATCAAGTCGAACGGCTTAAAATTCAAGCTATTGCCCTATTTATAAATTTAATTTCGAAAATTATGAGTTGTGAGTGAGATTTAAGTGGAATACGTAACATATGTTTTTAGTTACTGCGTATCATGTGATTTAGTCATTATTTTTATGTATTAATAATGCGTTGAGTTGTTATAGTATTTGAAAGTGTATTGAATTGTTAACTGATTTTAATACCAAACAAAGGATTTTTGTAAAATTTGTAATTCTTATTGTTTCCTGATGTGTCAAAAAGATCTAAGATGTGAAACACCGACGAAGGTTTGGTTTTGTCTTGCTAGTTTTTTTTGTAAAAATCAATTTACTTGTAAATGGTGCTTTAGCAAACGCCAATTAAGTTCCTCTAAAATATCTTGATAAAACAAGCACAAAGGCTGCACTATTTAAAAATTTTATACTCAAAAAGAGAGTGAGGAAGAGTATTTTGCTACAAATAGTTATGATTTTTTCAATGTGTAAATATGTTAAAGAAAAACTCAAGATATTATACAAACAGTACGGGAGTACATAAGATATGTGAACGAAATGTGCTTTAACTCCCTATCAAACAAATTTGTTGCGAGTGACGCGTTAGAATTATGTATTTCGAATGATAATATGAATATGTTCAAACCATTTATGTGAAAAGTTGAAACTTTTGTAAAAATCAATTTACTTGTAAATGGTGCTTTAGCAAACTGAAATTAAGTTCCTCTGAAATATCTTGATAATACATGCACGAAGGCTGCAATATTGAAAAATTTTATACTCAAAAAGCGAGTGAAAACGAGTATTTTGCTACAAAAAGTTATGATTATGATTTTTTCAATGTGTAAATATCAATAAAAAAAAGAATGTTAAAGAAAAACTCAAGGGAGTACGTAAGATATGTGAACAAATTGTGCTTTGTCTCCTTATCAAAATATTTGCAATAAATATTTACAAATTTGTTGCGAGTGACGTATTAGTATTATTCGTATTTCCAATGATAATATGAATTTGTTCAAACCATTTATGTGAAACGTTTGTATTCTTGTTAACAAAATAAACACAAAATAAAATTCCGTACAACTACGAAAGACCAAAAAAAAAGCAAATGAGTTGGAATTTTGATTACAGCATTTGGTTTTAAGTTTAATAGCGTTTTCGGACTACGGCACTCAGTGTGCACCCAGTGTATGCAACCCACTTTTCTAGTTTTGCTCTAAAACTCGATCAGAGCAAATTTTTTCAAAATAGTCCACAAATGATCATTGTCTGGACTGCACTGAGTGCAATTCTCTTGATAGTCCGAACACTAGACGCTGTAAAAGTGTGCACTACTGCACTCAAAGTATAATCCGAACACGCTCAAAATTTTCAGTGCATGTGAGTGGGCACTGAGTGCAGTAGTCCGTAAATGCTATAACTTTTATACATTTTCAATGTTTGCTGATAGCTCTTTTTATTTTATTTACAGGGGTGTAAACCCATAATATTTCTTTCATTTCATCATAATAATATAATAATCATAATAAAATAAAGAACGATCACAAATATACAAAGACATTATTTACCTTAGTTTCAATGAGTTTTCTCATGGTTGGCTGGGCGATTTCTCTTCAATTAAATTGTGCGATAGCAATTTAAATCTAGAGTATTTCGAATTCATTTTCGGAATCACACGATAATGGATCAAATTTACAATCTAAAAAGTTTACATAATTACTATGCAGCAACTAACAAGTAACTCTAAACTGTTCGGAGTAGCTCGAAAGCATTAATAATTTAGTAGTTTTATTGAATTAGAACAATCTATCATTCGATATCACCTGAATACAATGATGGTAGGTAATTTTCGAATTATTTTGATATTTATCAAATTTGAGGTAAAAATTTAACCTATGCAACCCACATAACGTCAAAATCAACAACGCAAAAATTTAAATATCCGGCTCCGAAAATACTTACTTTCAATACATTCTACTCCAATTGCATCTTCCACAATAGCACAACAATCTAGCGTAGACGTATATTGTTGCGGTCGTTCGTTACAGATTTCAAAAAGCGCTTGTTTTTCGTTTTTAATCAAATCTTTTCTAATTCGTACGCATAAATCAATGAAATCTCTTTCTGTTTCACAGAAAAAACACTGAAACACACGTGTTTTCATTCGAATTCGAAAAAAATTACCAACAATTTGTTACCACTGCCACAGATGGATCCATTTGTAAAATATTGATTCGTGAGGCTCGTTTACAATGGTATGTTGAATCGAGATCAATTTGTTCGTCGGTTTCTTTACCTTCAACGCAACCGGTACGTTGGGTTGTATGCGGATCGAGATATATCACTTCATCACCAACGCATCCAATGAAGTAAAGTGCTAAATTTGGCTTACCACCAATTACACCGAGACTTTGTGGAAATTGAAAACATTTCTACAACAATAAAAAAAACATAAAAAGCAATTAATTTACATCGACGTACAGCTCGCCAGAGTTTAGATTTAGGCAATTATTTACGGCGGCGTTGCCAAAGCATTAAGAATTTCCTTTACTTCCTTTCAATTTTATGTTTTGTCTCGATCTACAAAATATTTATGCCCTTCTTTTCCCACTGTCGAAGTAAGTTAGCTTTAGGATTTCATAGAAAATAAGAACTGACATAAAAATTAAAAATGTCTGCGACGCTGACATTTTTGAATTTTGACCCTTTCCCGACTTTTGAACCAATACGCCTGCGCATCACCACCCGCGAGAATATAAACGCACGCGAGATGAAGTTGCTTCATAAATAAATACCTTTAAACCAGAGACATAAATCGGATTAATTTCATTTAATCCTAAGCGTAAAGGCACAACCAGTAATAGTGGTTTCCATTGCGGCATCATTGACGTATTCGCAGGTGTGTCTTGTGAAAAACACAAATCCCTAATGTCATTTGTTATCATTGTATTATCTAATGCGACGTGAATGACTAAAGAGCTCCAATCATCAAATTTCACTAGTTTCCTAAAATATTAAAATTCTTCCAATGAGAACAACCTTTTCAATTGACTTCTTTCTATGAAAAAGTACTTTAAAACTTGAGCTATTGTATTTGGGCCAAACCATTGACCAACTTCTTTGCCTTCGGACGCCCCCATTAGCGCAATCTGATGAATAGAGAACGGTGCTTGTCGGTTATCTTCAAACTTCCTCACGACTTTCAAGTAAATCGGATCCCTACATTCAATCTCCCAATACCAGTCTCTACCTAAATGCAGTATGACGAGTGCTTGACCAAGTACCATTTGCCCGCATCGGAGCATGCAGCCCCAGCCTTTATCTGTGGTTAAACCATCACCACCGCCAATGGGCACAAAACCACGACGATATGTGAACCATAAACGAGAGAGAATATCTTGGCGAATATGTGTGAGTTCTAGAAAATTAATGAACTTATTTTAATCCTAGTAATGTGTTGTTTCGTTCGTATGTTTGTCGAAGTCATACCTTTATTGGCATCATATTGTTTGCCTAAAATAAATACGGGTGCCTTTGTATTGGGAATATCGTCCGTTTCAGAGTTGCCATCAGTCAGGTATGCCTCGAACATGCAGTCCATTATTTCTCTAGTTGCAATGCACATAAACTTTACTTTAACAACTATTAGAACACTTAACAATGATCAGTTTGATTACGTTTAAATTGTCTAAATGTTCCACTGGTTTAATTTTGTTATTGAAAACAACTTGAACGTGAGCCTAAGAATGTCAATTACAGCGCCATTGTTGGCAACAATCAGCTGATGCATCATGTATCAAAACATTTCGTCAATTGGGATTGTTGCTTTCGATTTAGGACTTCAACTGCATTCTGCATCAAGTAGTTCCAAACTACTCCAAGTTGTAGAGAGCGGAGAGTGGGTGACCAAAAGCAATAAGTGTGTTCTTTTTAAACTTTTAACTCACCTCAGTTCAAACTGACTGTTTTTTTTACATCAGGCGCATTTCTTTGCGTTTAATTTTTTGCCCGCGGTAAAGTTAAAGCAAAGAATACCCGAAATCCCATTTACCCGATGGCTCAAGTACCCGAAAGCCCATTTACCCGACAGTTCATTCACCCGAAGGCTCATTGACCCGAAAGCTCATTTACCCGACGTCGTACCAAATCGTAGCACTTCGTGCACAATCGTATGCGCATTGCTTGTAACGCTCATTTACCCGAAAGCGCAAATTCCCGAAAGCTCATTTTCCCGAAGGCGCATTGGCCCGAAGGCTCATTGACCCGAATGCTCATTTGCCCGACGTCGTACCAAATCGTAGCACTTTGTGCATAATCGTATGCGCATTGTGACGCCCTTATGGGGTGGTTGTAGTTGTAATTCACTGAATTATAATTATAGCTGCCTCATACACTATTACCTATATGTTTGGGAAGTAATAGTGGTATAAGCCGCTTCATAGAGTATTTCTTACTGTTATTTCCCAGCATATTTATTTCGTAAATTGTTGTATTGTTATAGGCAACTGAACTGGCTGACTACGCTAAGTTGGTTGCCTGTGCAATGATTGAATATTATGTATGAAATTGATTTATTTAATTCTATATG
>JARJEB010030986.1:0-26793 GCA_030264535.1 Liometoxenus newtonarum
GTCCTCACGAAGACAAAGAATTTTATGTAGATCTCACAACGTTCCTCCAATGTTTTTGAATTTGCCACCATAACGTAGCTACATACTTCAAACAAATCTGACAGATGATTTAATCAAGCTACTAAATATATGCAGTGAAATATGCCAAAAAAGTAATTTTCTTACAAAAAAAATCAAGTTTTTTTGTGGTTTCAAAAATAAAAAAAAAGGAAATCATCATTATAACTTTCTTCGGTAAACTAAAAGTAATTAAATATAAAAAGAAAAAATCGATTTTATGCCGATTTTATGATACCAAAACTCAAACTTTAAGGACCTCGTGAGGACAAACCAAGACCTTCCGGACATTTTGGTATTAAGATTTTCCTTTTATTTTGACCCGATCTACAATGTTACCTGGCGATTGTCCGCCAATTTCAGAACACCCTATATAGAGATAATCAAAAGTTTGTATTTGAAAGTTAACCTCTGCTTGAAATCTGGAATAATCTGAATAGAGATCTGTGAATGCGCTCACATTCCTCAAGTTAGCTGAATTAAGATTAAATTATCTCCGAGACGTGAGCGAAAATGCTGGTTATTTGGATACTGCTGGAAAATTCAAAGTTTAATATCGCATTTTTGGATCAGTGCACATCGCCTAGAAACACCAAGATCTCTCTGATATTGGAGCGAATTCGTGGTTTTTAGCTGAACTTTTGTCGTTTTGTTCATTTTCGTTGGAAACATCAAAAGAAGGTTTTGCGGTTCGGCGAATTTCATATGTTGGCGTAATGTATTTTACAAACTACTGTTGCATTACACCCGTTTCTAATATATAAGTATATACATACCGACAATAATTATGAATTTTGTGTAATAGTTTGATGTTTTGAAGTCGTTAAGTTTCTAACTATGAAGTATACTCAACCTTCTAATACAGTGGTTTAGATATGAAGTGCGCTCGTTGCACTGCTCCACCATTTCGCCGGTTTATGTTAATAGATTCTGTGTATCAGACGACTCGTTGGCGTTTACGTTTTAGAATAAGCGGCTGACAGTGGCAGCCAACAGTCAGCAAGCAACAACCAACAAACACTTTGGTATACTTTAATGTACATATACGCTTGGTTGGATTTTATTGTGATTTTAATGCAGAATACGTAGAAACCCACCGGTCTGCACTCGTTGATATAAAAATAGAGTCATGTGTCTGGATTAAAGAAAAATGTTGTTTGTTACATTTGGTTAATATGCAGAACATCAAGCGTGTATGCTTGTAACATTGTAGATATGGGGTCGCGCGATGCACGAAGGTGCGGAAATATGTGATTTATGATTTCGGTCGCTCAGAGTCATGAGTGTTTTTCTATGCACAGTGGGAATAACGAAATTTGTAAAACATTTGTTTTAAAGGGCGCCATGGATCAACTGAAAATTTATGACGATCCAAACATGGCAGACACCCAATGTGAAACCCAGTTTAAGGTAACAAACATGAGCCGCACACTAATGAAACTATATGTTTCAGTAATCAGGAAGTATCATCATCCGCTTTTTAAATTTATCTATTTTTTCTTTGTTTTTCTTTTATTATTTTTTATTAGGGATTTACTGACAAACATCTTTATCCTGATTCAAATTCAGAAAATGATATTCTATCTGATGTAAGTATGAAACTCTCCACTATGTTTGCATGAGCGCGTAAAAAACTACCAACTTCAGTGATAAAACGAGGACTTTATAATTCTGAAATCCTGTCCTATTCAACTCTACTATGCAACTAACAGTCTTATATAATGTTATCACCTGCGCGACTAGGACATCTAACTTAATTTTCTTTCTTTTAAATGAATGTTATTCTTAGAATGCTGAACTATGTTGGTGTTGTTTTCATTGTTCACTCTTTCATATTGTTACGCACAGCTCTAGTTTTACAACTATGAATTGAGTTTATTCATTTTTTGTTATACTCATACCTGCAGACGCAGCCTCACTAAGTTCTTAACTAGCACTTGCAAGAAGTTCTCGCTTATTCAACTTTCCTGATTCAGGTCGTAAGAGAAGATGATATCGTACCAGAAGGGAACGGAAGCGATGGCCTTTTAGCTTTTCCACCTCCGCCGCCGCCTCCCAACGGTAAGCACTGCAAATGTGTAACTGAAAATTGCTGTAATAAAGTACTTGATGATGATCCTGCTGCTCTCGAAGGACCAGTACAATATAGAGGACAAAAAGGCGAACAAGGACCAAGAGTAAATTGCAACTTTTTAACTCTGATGCTTTATATTCTTGCAACTTTTATTATTCTAGGGTCCTCCTGGTGAACCAATAAGAGGGCCACCTGGTCCCCCAGGATCTCCAGGATTACCAGGCATTCCAGGAGAATCTCTTGGTGGCTCAACGGTAAAGTTTTTCAATTAAACGAAAGAAGGCATGTTAAAAAATTGAATGTGTAGGGAACGTGTTCTTGCAATGTGACAAGTCTGATGAATTCATTCATGATGCCAAAGATGTTACCGGGACCGCCCGGTATTCCAGGAACGGAAGGTAAACAAGGGCCGCCTGGTATAACCGGACAGCCAGGTATGCTAGGAGAAAGAGGTGCACAAGGACCAACTGGGGATAAAGGCGATAGGGGTGAAAGAGGTCCAGTAGGACCTGAAGGAATACAAGGACAGAAAGGAGAAAGCGGGCGGGACGGCATTCCAGGACAATCTGGTCCATCAGGACCTCCTGGACCACCTGGACCGGTTGAGTTTGAAAATTTAGACGTGAGTTTCAATTTTTTTTTATCAGTGTTAGTGTATACCTAAGTATTATCAAAATTTGCATCTTAACTTGTTTACGCAGCCGAGTTGGAAGCCACGAACATCTTTTAAGGTTGATCAGTATAAATATTTTTATTCCCTTATTGTTTATGTTCAAGTTTTTATATTTTAAATTAGGATGGTGTACTTGGTGCTGGAGCAATTCGTCCCGGAAGTCCAGGACTAAAAGGAGAACCAGGTTCCCCAGGGTCAGCAGGTCAACGAGGCGAACGTGGTTTACAAGGATCAAAAGGTGCTCGTGGTGAAGGGGGTTCTAAGGGAGATCGTGGCGATAGAGGGTTTCCCGGGGAGACAGGGCCGCAAGGACCAAAAGGTGAACCTGGTAATCCTGGTTTAGATGGCTTACCAGGAACGCCAGGTGCAAATGGCAAACATGCAGAAAAGGGAGAAAAAGGAGATTCAGGGCCATCTGGTCCTCCTGGAACACCGGGGTTGCCATTTGAATTTAGCGATAAAGAATATTCAGGTACAGTTATCGGGCAAATTGGTCCTAAGGGTGATTCTGGCGAACGCGGTGCCAAGGGTGAAAGAGGTGAAGGGGGAGAAGCGGGAATTCCGGGTGTTCCTGGAATGAATGGAGCTCCAGGGCAGCCTGGTGAAAAAGGTGAACCTGGAAATAATGGACCGATAGGACCTATTGGACCGCCTGGTATGAAAGGTGAAAGGGGAGAACGTGGTCCCCCAGGACCTATTAGTGTGATTGATTCAGATGCACAAATCATCACAGTTAAAGTAATTTAGTTATATTTAATTAACAAGATTTATGTATTTACTCTAGACTTATCATTATTAGGGTGATAAAGGTGAAATGGGTAAGAGAGGACGTCGAGGGAAACCTGGACCAACAGGAGCTCCAGGAAAATCTGGAGTTGCTGGCGATATTGGTCTTCCAGGATGGATGGTAAGTTAAAAGACGGACGTTTTTATGTTGTAACTCAATTATTAACTCTTTAACGCTATGCTCAGAATAATTTCAAAGTAAGTTTTTAAATTAATATTTAAAAATATAGTTTAAATTATTTTACTTTTTGATATTTTCTTTCTTAGGGCAGGCCAGGAACGTCAGGTATTCCCGGAACGCAAGGGATTAAAGGCGAAAAAGGCGATTTAGGGGATGGCCGGGTAATCTATAGATGAATTAGAATGGAATTGAATATGAACCTGTTCTTAAACTGTGTTAATTTTATTAATCAGGGTCCGAAGGGTGAAAAGGGTAATCCCGGATTAGACGGCATTCCAGGCAGAGATGGAAGAGACGGAGCGCCAGGTCCTCCAGGACCAGGAAGTAGTGACGAACCGATGCGCTACATTCCAGTACCAGGACCGCCTGGTCCCCCTGGACTGCCAGGACCACCCGGTTTATCCATAACAGGACCTAAGGGAGAACCCGGAATCGCAGCGTACGGTGGATACGGCGAAGCAACATACAATTTACGGCCAGGTAAAAGTTTAATTAAATCAACTCATTACGCTGAATGAAAACTAATCATTAAATTTAATCGTTGCGTGCTTAACATTCAGGACCTCCTCGAAGTAGCTTAGACGAGTTGAAAGCTCTTCGTGAACTTAAAGAATTGAAAACAGGTAATTTACTCTAGGCATATTGCTAATTATAATTTCCTACGGCCTTTATGCTGACGAAACGAAATGTATTATTTATTCCAATCGAGACTTTGCGACGATGTCTCTGAAACTTTATAAAATTATTTTATGCGTCTCGGGAGTATAATAAAAGTTTTTACGTTCTTCGGCCTTAAGACATCTTTTTTATTATTTTATTGTTAAACTATTCCGTCAGACATCAGATTTTACATATTTAGTTTACATATACCAAGGAATATTTTAATCCTAAAAAACTTTGAAAAGATAATAGCAATATAGATATTCAGTTTATATGGAATTTCGTTGTGTATTATCTCTCAAAATCTGAAGTTGAATATTTCCCATATGTTTGGGCGGTAGAATGGTGGTGAAGCGGTGGTCCGGTTGATTTTACTTTAATAACTGCATAACATTAGTTTAATTGTTTGAACCCTTCACCCTCATTTACCAGGAACTAATTGTAGAAACTATCCAACTCTCGCTTAATAAACACCATACGGGTGTCATTAAGCTCAACTTTGCGCAGTGAATTTTATTGCTATCCGCAACCCAGTTTTATAACGCTGTATACAAATGTACACGGAAACACGGTATGCGAACAACAAGAACTCGAATAAAAGCCTTCACTCGGTTCGTCAGACATGACAACACACGCCAACACCTCCGTACAGAATCCTCTTTTATATTTAAAACAGTTTCACTATCGAGAGGTGGGCACACAAAAACTTCTCCCGTCGACAGAGACGTTTTGTAAAATTGCCGCACGTCCGACTCGAGAAATAAACGTCCGCGTTACATACCCAAGATGCATATCAACGACACACATTTGTCAGCATAAATTTAATTTCCTCCTTTTCATTCTTCTGGTGATACTTTAGGTTTATATTCTGGCATATATTCACTATCGCATTTTTATTTCTTGGAATATGTTTACAGGTAGAGCAACTGCCAGTCCACCGGTGTTGGAGCAGGACCAAGGGCTCTCGACGCGAATCGTACCTGGAGCGGTGACTTTTCAGGACAAAGATTCAATGATCAAAATGACATCGCCAAGTCCTGTTGGAACACTTGCATACGTTATCAGCGAACAAGCATTGTTAGTGCGAGTAAATAATGGATGGCAATACATTGCGGTAAGTGGATTTGAGTGTAATTCATAATGAAACATTGAGACAGTGGGATATAGCATTTTTGAACGCGATAATTTAATTGCAATTTAGTTATCAGATAAATCGAAATGGAACAATTAATATTAATTTCAATTACTGTGCAACAATAATTAACTGCTTTGTAATTGTGCAATTATTATTCAAAATTGATTGGAGATGAGTGAATTTAAGTGATTAATGTTTATTTCTAGCTTGGATCTCTGGTGGCAATATCGACTCCAGCACCATCAACTACTAGCAGCCCACAATTACGACCGCCATTCGAAGTCAGCAATCTGATCAATCACATTCCAAAACAAGCAGATGTGCCTAATGTGAGTTTCGACATTTGCATTTTCGATTTATGGAAACCTTCTAAAATTTGCATTTTTACTATTTCACTTACGTGCGAATTCTTTTATTGCTTACAGTGGTATCCGAAAATGGTGAGTACCCGACATTGTGGAAAATGCTTCGCCTGCACAACTAAACGTTGTCCCATCCCATAACATTTCCAATATTGTTCGATATTGTTGGTTGTTTGCTTTCAGTTGAGAATGGCCGCCTTGAATGAACCATACACTGGCGATATTCACGGCGTACGGGGTGCCGATTACGCTTGCTACCGCGAAGCAAGACGCGAAGGCTTACGAGGGACATTTAGAGCGTTCTTATCGTCGCGCGTCCAAAACGTTGATTCGATTGTACGACAGGCCGACAGGAAGTTGCCAGTATCGAATTTGCGCGGCGAGATTCTATTTCATTCCTGGTCGGAGATGTTTAAAGGCGACGGAGCTCCATTCCCACATCCGCCACGCATTTTCTCTTTCAGCGGCAAAAATGTTCTAACAGATTTAGCATGGGCGCATAAAGCTGTTTGGCATGGTGCTCTAGTTAATGGAGAACGTGCACTGGACACATCTTGCGACGCCTGGCAGACAGGTTCAAGGGATAAAGTTGGCTTAGCAGGTTCTCTACGCGGACCGAGATTACTTGAGCAAACTTCTTATTCATGTGATAAACGACTTGTCTTGCTATGCATTGAAGCAACTAGCGAATTGTCGCCACAACGAAGGAAGCGCAGCATCCACGAGTATCGGTAAATATAAATCACGTTCAGTGCCAGATTTATCCAAATTTTTCATTTATTTCAAGAAGCCAATAACTCCATTTTTAAGTTACAGCATCAACGACGATGGAGAGGAGGACGCAATGAATGAAAATGAATATCAAGAGTTCATAAGTGCCATCAACTAGTATGCGCATTAAGTTTTTAAACGATCAAATTCAACCATTTACTTTGTACATATTTATTTTCGCGCTTAACCCAAAAAAGGAAACTCCGAATTTTATGTTTGTTAATCTACATCATTCCCTTGCGTCATTTTCCAAGCAAATATGGCTAGCACTTATTCCATTTCCAATATCTATTTATAATATTATCTAAATTTTAGTATTCTTCCCGCGAGAAAAACCAATTTTGCCAATAAGTCAATATTTTACATCGGCTGTTGTCTTTAGTCTTTTAAAAGTTCAAAATTTAACTAACTACAATTTTAATTTAGCATTGTTTGCAGCCATGCACAAATGTAAGTATAATTTAAATGCAAGTATGTATGTGAACATTTCTTCGTCGTCCTCTGATTACCATGGGGTTAAAGAAACTGTATTGTATTTATAACTTCATAATTATATGTCTTCTTAAAAAAACGTATGCGTGAGCTTATCGAATGCTAGTGGTACCGTCCTCTTAATATAAATTTCGTCGTATTTTATCTACCCAAATACCTACATCACAGTCGGGACATATCGTCGAACAATATCAAACAATATCATCACCAACCTCATGTATTCATTTTGCAAATGTAAATTATTCGATGTTTAAAACTACTTATTCAACGAAACCTAATGTCTATAACATAACGAGTTACATAAGCAAATTTATGATGTGTATGTGCTTAACAAAGGAAAACATTGAAACTGATTCAGTAGTATAAGAGATCTTGTGTAGTTGTTCCGTTGAAACTATTTGTTATTTATGTTTAATAAAAAATATCATGTAAGTACTAAGTTAGTCGGGTAGTATTCCTTATATATCTTGTTTTAGGCTTAATTAAAATTTACATTTATTCTCATTTCTCTCCAAACGCCTCCAATATTCGTACGTTTTAGTGTGCGTTTTCTAAATGGGCAATTAACTAAAACGCCTTTCCCTATTATTAATTCTGTCCGAGGGTCCTATTCTTAACTTAACTAGCAGGCCATTTCGGAATTTGGTCCAACAATCCAACCTACTCCAAAGCAATTATACTGTTTTTGCGGAATTACTCGGTGATATGATGGAACGTGCAGAATAGAACAAAGTGCATCAAAGCAGATCAATTAAAAGTTTTATGGAATTATTAATTCGAATAAGAGGGAAGACCCAATTTTGCTGCTTGGAAATCGGAAAACTGCCAACTACTTCCGGTCTGTGAGGACCGTCTTCAGGTATATTTGAGAAAAACTACAAGAAACAACAACAACACGCAAATATAATTTGTATATTGTACCTGAAGATGGTCCTCACAGACCGCAAAATTGCAAAATTGGGTCTTCGAATTATTATTTAATTTCCGCCACTCAACTGATCCATCATTCATTATTTTATGGAATTATTAAAATTAACGCAAACGGCAGATTACATTTTGATTTAAATGTATTTTTGAATTGAGAAAATGATTTTATTAACATAATATCGTATTTTAATATTTGTTTCGGAAAGTCGTGAAATATTATATTCTCTCACGTGTTTACCTCGAGCGATTTTTCAACTTCTTGTTTACACCACACGCCTCGTTTATCGTGAGCCAATTGTTCGTTTTTCGGCGATTCGTTGTTTTAGTATCCATACGTAATATTAAATTATTATACGTGTTTCAGACTAATACGTGACTTTTATCGTATATTGTTCTCTTACAGGGGAAACTCTGATGCCCTAAATGCCGTAAATTATTATTTCGGTGCTCCCGTTTGTATGTTTTGTGTTTGTTTCTATTATTAGATTCACATTTGATAAAAATAATGTGATGGTTTTATGTATATAGACATTCATTGAAGATAAGCTCGACCCTGTACGTTGGACGCAGTCAGTCCTCTGAAACGTGTATAAACTTGCCATAGCGAAGGGGTCGGCAGATTTTGGAGAAAAGCCAAATTGTGGATGAAACGTGATGACGAAAGTACATGAGTCATTTTTATTTAAAACTTAGTTGTTGTTGAAAATTTTGTTATGTCGAGTTGATGCTGAAGAGCTGTGAAAGCCTTGGCGAAGAGGCGCGGTCTGCCGACCCCTGCCCCAGCGGAATACAAAATAATGATTTGTAATTCAAATAAATATATTCTTCCGGCACAAAGATATATGAAGAAGAGAAGAATCACAACTTGCATTCTGGTTTATCCTGCACTCAAATCTCAATACATATAAAAATAATAAAAAAATTTAAAAAAAGGTAAGTTATCAGGACCTATTCATTTCAAATAAACTAATACAAAAGTCGGATTGACTTTTTGCTAAATAAATATAGTTTATTCACAACAGAAAAATAACAGAATAAAATAGCCAGCACATATTTTAACTGCACCAAACCTTAAAAATATTAAGAATAAAGGTCGGTTTATGCTCGCTACTTAACTTAACTCCTCAGACTCAACATTTAGCACTTATACCTCAAGTTTTAAGAAAGCCCTGTTAAATCTTTAAATCATAAGTGACGAATATAAATGGTTAAACGATATATAAATTGTAAATGTTAAATCTTAAGCTTAGGAATAAAGTGTTAAATGCTAAGTGTCGAACGTAAATCGACCTTAAATCATTAACATGATAATAGAATTGTATCGTTCCTAATACAATTCATGTTGACTAATATCTTTTCTTACACATATATAAGTTACGGATATAAGTCTTAAGACGAAACACGGTGACTGTAAACTAAAACTATTATCATTATTAAACTGATATAAAACAATTAATTGTACACCCTTAAAACTATGTAGATAATACTTAGAATAATCAAGTGAACGTAATATCGATTATGTAAAGTATTATAGGAAAATAGTAACTTTTTTATTCATTCGTCGGTATTTAAGTCGTTTTTCTTTCTAAACAGACCTTGGAGGTTAATAAGATTCGATTTGAAATTTGATTTTTGGCCTGCGACTAAGTTATTTAGAGAGATTCAGTTAAACGTTGAAACTACATCCTAACTCGTTACACCTTAAAACGAACGTAGTTTTAAATCAAAAGTGTTAAATCTCTAGAAAATAATAATGCACTGTAAATTTAATTTCTTCGTCGCAAATCTGAAGAAATATTTCTAATATCAAGCTTTATTATTAATGTTCAACGAGACAAATCGACCGTGTCTTCTAAAATATGAAATCCATTTATAGAAGAATTAAAGCATCTTTCTTGCAATAACGGGACGCAAAATCATTTTTCATATTTACTTATTTTCTAAACAATAACTAAAGCTTGAACGAGCATTTACAACGAGAAAAATTTCAGGAAAGCTGAAGGTGGTACTGGACTAGGAGGCGAGATGCCGCCGGCTTCCTGTAGTCTTGCCCTAAATTCAGGACATTGGTCCGCGATACATGGATGGCCTAAAGACCTCCAAAACAAGCAGCAGCAATATCGACATAGCGATAGCATTTCCGCATATTGCCGTTCTTCATTCACTCCGTAGCACCTGTAATAATTAATTGATTAAGTGGTCGTACACGCGACAAATACTGAGAAAATCACATTACCTCATCAAAGCAAGATATACCTCCTTCCAATCGGTCTTATTATATTTGGCTTTTATAAGATCGATTTGCTGTTGCGTGAAATGAAAGCGAGTCAGTTCTCGCCAGACTCGTTTCTCGTTCACAATAGCAGTTAATTCATCGCATGCTTCAGCCGCTGACGATAAATCTCTGTGATCGGATAACCTGAGTACTACCTCCCTGATACATTCTTCGGGCAATTGCAGGAACTTTGGATAACTATCCGGAAGCGGTTCCTGTATTTGAAATTTGCTAGCGTTCGTCTGGATGCGTTTTATCGTCAAAGCATGCTGTTTCCATAGCATTTTTGATCCCAGGGTACCACCCCAGCAAGCTGACTGCTCAGCATTACTGAGGGCACGTAGTTTTGTCAATAGGCGTCTTAAGGCGCGCGGGTTATGTTGGTTAGCGGTGGCATAGCTGGCGACTTCCTCCAACATAGCTAATAATACTCTTTGCGTACAACCTGATAACGCAGTCATTTGTTGACCGACCAGTAAATCAAGCAAAGCGCAAATGTAATTGAAACGACGCACATCGCGCACGGCATTTCGGAAATCTAATCTTTTAACTACTTCATCGAGTTCATTAAAACCAGCAATCTGCAAACATAAATCATATTAGAATCTCATGTAAGAAAAAGTAACTTCTTGATTATAGGTTTCAGTATTACTAAATTTATCCACGACATTATATATTCATAACAATCAGTTGCATTTTGTATTCTAGTGACGTGTCCATGGCATTATGGACTCATAATGCCATGGATGGAAACAGTTGATTTTCTTTCCATCATGCATTGCGAGAGACGCCCAAACTCTCAAACGCATGCGCATTGCAAATTATTTGCGTTTGATGTACACCGGTTCACGTTTAGATTTGTAGGTTAGGTTTAGGTGAGTGAGTTGTCACGTTTTGGGTCAGGTTTGTCTTCATCGCAGTTATTACTGCGATTGCAAGGTGCACTGCAAGCCAATTGCAGACCCAAATATGGAATTGCCATGTTTCATCAAAAATAGTGATGAATTTTTTTAATATAGGTATAATTGAGACATAATTGAATAGTCGTGGGATAAAGTATAGGTATAGTATTTAACTCGTGAATTATTGTTCCAATTCACTCGGATGGTTACGATACTCGCCTAATGGTTCGTGTCGCAAACCCCCACACTCGTGAATTATATGCACAATACTACACTCATTGAATAATATATAGGTACTATTATTTCGCGATTACAATGCATTACTTACCTCTCTAGTACATTTTATTGTTATGTGGCAATGCGGTTGAGTGCTCGACGAACTTTCATTTTTCTCTGTTTCTTCTTCCTTTTGTCTGTAAACATAATAATTTTATATTCAACGTGTAATCGAAGCAGCTACAAAATCATTGCAACATTTTCGTTGTTTGAGGTCAAAATGATAAAATAGGTCATTTCCGGGCGGTGTATTGTATTCACCGTATGTTCAAAATAATCGCAGTAATGACTATTTTTATTGCTCCGCTGGTTTTTTATGATTTCTAAAGTTTATGATATTTTGCAGTTTCTAACGTAGTATATTTAACAAAACAGTGTATATTCATCCAAATTTATTTCAAATAACTACGTTCTAGACTAGAATATATTGTTTATTTGCATTGCTTTGTTTACGCATGAGAATTGAATAACGAGTTGACATTGAATCTAAATTTAAATCAATAAAGTATATTAAGCGTAAATAATCTTAATACTGAAGCAATAAGTGTTGTTTTGTTTTTGTATTATGAATATTAAAATGTTGCTACTGCCTTATTTGGTTGAGTAAAATATTAACATGCTTGGTGCTTGTGTTTTGCTTTTGATGTGATGTTTGATGTTTTGAGCGAGCGTATTCAAGAGCAGGCTCGAACAAAGAAAATGTCCTGCCATGAATCGATCGTTTCGTATGTTGTGAGCACAGCTTTCAACTTACTTTATCATTTTGCTATGTTCTAGGACTTTCAATTTTTCCCAACCTTCTTCGGTCTTCACCCATGCCTCTCCGGGGGATCGCCAATCTTTTGATATGAACGGCATTTTAATAAATATTAGTTAAAAATCAGCTGATTACATGTAAACAAAAACGAACAGACATAACACAGCTGAGTTCTACTCGTGGATCGCAGTAACTGACTGCGCATGAAGTAGCGCCAAGTTCCAGCAGTAAGTTCCTGTAAGGCGCATGAACTCGTTCCGCGTTCCGCTTGCGCTGGCAATGGTATTTCCTGCTATCTCTTGTGCAAGATATGCAGCTAAAACTCAACCGCTGTAACAAATGCTGCATACAGTATACTGTATACAACAGGAACAAAGCAGGAATATTCCTGATATTCTGCCTTAATAAATGTTTGTATTGAGTTACTATGGACGCTCATAATTCTCTTTTGTCTAGAATACAAACAAAGGATTCGTCGAAATGCAAACGTCAGTGTTCAATTGCATTGTTGCTGAATAAAATTTGTAAAAATGCAAATTAAATACTTAAAAAATATTTTGGAAGCTCCGGTAATTTTTCATTCAATTTTTAAGAAAACTTAGTAATGAAGTTTGTATAATTCTAGAATAGTGAATATAAAATTGTGTCACTTACGTGGTCGCCGAATAATAAGAAATTAGCAGTAGCAACGTCCGAACGACAAATAATATTATTTGACGATGACGGAGAAAAACGTGACAAATTTTCAACAAAACCTGCTGATTCCGAAGCAGGAAAAAAATCCTACGTTATTAAGGGTCTTGCTTTTAGCCCTGATTCTACAAAAATAGCAGTCGCCCAAAGTGACAATATCGTTTACGTTTACAAAATCGGCGAGAAATGGGGCGAAAAAAAAGTGAGTGTCCACAAAACGATAACATTATTCGAAATGTCTGATTACATTTTTCTGCGGTAGGCCATATGCAATAAATTCCCACAACCATGTCCGGTTACATGCATCGTTTGGTTATACTCCGGACCTATTATCTGCGGTCTATTGGATGGCAAAGTACGTCTGCTCCAAACGAAATCCAATAAGAGTCACACGTTATTCGCGAGTGACAGTTTGGTAGTAGCGTTAGCTCCGAACTCAACGGGCTCCGGATTTGTATCGGGACACATTGATTGCAGCGTTATACGGTTCTACGTCGGTGAGCAGGACGAGGACGAACCTCAAGGGAGACTTTTTACGCATTCGGTACCACCGTACGGTCTTTCGTGGCCACAAGGTTTTGTCTTCGCAGCTGGATGTGACAAAAGGATCGTTGTTTACAATAACAATGGGCGGATTGCAAAGCAATTCGACTACACTAAAGATGCCAATGAGAACGAATTCACAACAGCGTGTTGCAGTCCCAGTGGCCAGGTCATTGAATTTTTTAATTTTCAATTTTGTTTGCTCGATTGTAATAATTTGAGTTTCCTCTAGGCGGTAGCAATTGGCGGGTACGATAAATTGCGGGTTTTTGCTTGGAATCCTTCGGTCTCGTTGTGGGAGGAATCACCTCCCAAGATAATTCAAAATATGTATTCCGTAACAGCTCTCTCGTGGAAAAAAGACGGTTCACGCATTGCTTGCGGCTCATACAGTGGTTTGGTTTGCCTGTTCGAATCTGTATTGAGACGAACGATATGGAAAGACAAACTCGAAATTACATACGTCGGTCCAAGTCAAGTGCTAATAAAAGTGCTCGACGACGAGAACAATAGTCTGATACTCAAGTCTGATTACGGAAAGGAAATTGAAGATCTCAAGGTGATGGGTAGAGACAACTTTGTAGTTGCTCGTACACGTGGAACTTTATTAGTTGCCGACATTTCTAGAAACTTGATGAGCGAGGTAATAATCAAGTTTTATTAACTACGTATATCGATTATAAATTATCAAGTTATTTATTTCATATGTGTATAGGTTTCGTGGAATAATTCTGGTAAACACGAAAAGTTTTACTTTGAAAACCCGAATGTGTGTTTGATCTTTAACGCTGGCGAACTTTCATTAATCGAATACGGGAATAACGATGTTTTGGCATCAGTGAGAACCGAATTTGCGAATCCCCATTTAATAAGCGTAAGATTAAATGAACGTACTCAGAGTACGGACAACAAGAAATTAGCTTATTTACTTGACTTGAAAACAATTTGCATAATGGATTTGATTTATAACATGGGAATTTCGCAAATTAATCATGAATCTAAAATTGATTGGTTGGAACTTAGCGAAACGTGTCAGAAATTGCTATTCAGAGACATAAAGCAAAGATTGTTCCTGGTTGATGTCGGGACAGGCAGCAAATTGTGCATTTTCAGCGGCATTACTTTTGTGCAATGGGTCGAAAGTAGCGATGTGGCGATCGCTCAGGCTGGTACATCTCTCGCCGTATGGTACAATATTGATTTACCCGAACGTCCTACGATAATGAACATAAAAGGGGAAGTAGTCGAAGTTGTCAGGTACAACGGGAAAACAGAAGTTTACGCAATCGACGGCAATGTCAATTTAACTTTTGAATTGGACGAGGGTTTAGTTGAATTTGGCACAGCTATACATGACAGTGACTACGGACGTGCCGTACTTTTCTTGGAGACCATCGGCAATGCACCAGAAGCTGAAGCGATGTGGTGGAACTTGTCTAATATCGCCGTCAAGCAACAAAACTTAAGTTTAATTGATAGATGTTACGCTGCTTTGGGGAACATCTCAAAAGTGTTCTGCATTCAAAACATTGAAGAAGAACTTCAGAAAGATGATGGTAACAATCAAGAAGTATGGGCACAACTATCGATACTCAATGGTGACTTGGAAACTGCAGAAAACATTTATCTAGAGCAGGGTAACCTAGAAGCAACTTTGAATATGTATAAAAAATTACATAAATGGGATGAAGCAATTGCTACCGCAGAGAAACGCGGGTACCCTAAAATCGATGAGTTACGTGAGGAATACATGAATTTACTACTTAAAACTAATCAGTTTGAGAAAGCGGGACGGATATTAGAAGTTGAAGGAAAATATGAAAGAGCTTTGTCAATGTACATCAAATCCAATAAACTTGCACGCGTTTCGAGTTTGCTTTTGAATCACGATGATCTAATGGAAGACACCAATCTCGTCGCGAATGTACTTAAGAAACTGGTTAAACAAGAATTATATGATCAAGCCGCAGAAATCTACGTGAAGCTTGACAAACCCGAAATGGCAATGGAGTGTTATCGCAAAGGTAAAATATGGAATAAGGCAGTTGAGATGGCACGAGCTATAAGTCCGGACCAAGTCGTTACACTTGAAGAACAATGGGGAGATCATTTAGTTGAGAGTAAACAAACTGATGCTGCAATAAGTCACTATATTGAGGCTGGTTGTACGTTAAAAGCGTTGGACGCGGCAATTTCAGCACGACAGTGGAAGAAAGCAATTCATATAATTCAAGTTGTTGAAGAACATGACAGTCTGACAAAGTACTATAGCATGATTGGCGAGCATCTGGCCAAAAATAAAGATTATCACGCCGCCGAGACGATGTACATGAAAGCACAAATGTTCAAAGAGGCTGTTGATATGTATAATGAAGCTGGGCAATGGGAAAAAGCACATTTAATTGCTTCGAAATATTTGGATCCTAATGATGTTGGCGACATGTATATGAAACAGGCGGAGAAATTGGAAGAGGAAGGCAAATACCGTGATGCAGAAAAGCTTTATTTGGCGGTCAATGCACCTGATTTAGCTATAACAATGTACAAACGTGTTGAACAATACGACAATATGATACGCCTAGTTGAACATTTTCATCCCGATCTGTTGTCCACCACACACATGCATTTGGCTGAACAAATGGAAACCCAAGGTAAACATAGAGCAGCCGAAATTCATTACTTAGCTACTGGCGAGTGGAAAGCCGCAATGAACATGTATAGAACTATAAATATGTGGGAAGAAGCTTACAGGGTAGCTAAACAGAACGGAGGGCCGACAGCAGCTAATCAAGTTGCGTTTCTGTGGGCCCGAACGTTACCTATTGATTCGGCTATAAAACTTCTTACGAAATTTGGTATTTTGGAATCTTGCATCGATTACGCTTGTGAAACATTTCAATACGATTTTGCTTTCCAACTCTGTAAAAATCTACCTTCGAAGAAAATTGACGTACACTACAATTATGCTATGGCACTTGAAGATGATGGAAAATTCAATGAAGCTGAGACCGAGTTTATCCTTGCTGGAAAACCAAAGGAAGCAGTTCTGATGTACACGCATGCAAATGACTGGCAAAGTGCAATTAGAATCGCCGAGACACATGAACCGCATTCAGTTGTCGAAGTTCTGAAGGCGCAAGCAATGCAATCTTTCCAAGAGAAGAATTATTCGGAATTTGAGTCATTGATGCTACGCGCTCAAAGTCCTGAATTAATTATTCAAAGTTACAAAAGTTCAGGTATGATAAAGTTGAAATTTTAATTTTGACGCATTCTCCTTCCTATTTTTATACTTGTGCATAATTTATATTCTGATTGTGTGTTAGATTTGTGGATGGACGCCTTGCGGGTTTGCAAGGATTACTTACCCAATCTCCTGCCGGCACTTCAAGCCGAATACAACAATGTTAAGTTCCAGACGGGCAACTCGGATATGAGCATGGAATTGATCTTGTCGAGAGCTAACGAACTTGCCATGTCGGGACAACACAAACAATCCATTGAGTGTCTCCTGCAAGTTAATACGAACATCGCTGACGAAGACATTGTAAAACGTGCAATGCTTAGAGCGGCAGATATGGTAAACAAATTTCTGTTTGGAAATGAGGCGGAAGATGTTATACGAGACCTAGCGCCCAGGTAATAATTTAATTTTCAACCTCGTCGAGTTTTAAATTAATGAACAATTTCAGATTGCGAGACCTTGGAGAATACAGTGCCTCCGCTCAATTATACATCAGCGCTGACTTGGTTAAGGACGCGATTGATTGTTTTATATTAGCTGACGATTGGAAGAACGCTCGGAAAATCGCTAAGGAATTGGATCCGACTCTATTAAACTACATTGAAAGCAAAAACAAGGACAGACTAGCAAAAGAAGGCAATATCGAGCAACTAGCCGATGTTGGTAAGTCGGTTATTCATCATTTCAATTTCGCCAAGCTTTGTGCAAGTTTCTGAATGCAACTTTTTTTTTTAGATATCATTGGAGCATTGGATTTACTTGCAGAGCAAGCACAATGGATACGGTGTATTGAAAAGGCAAAGACCTACGGTGGTAGTGTACTTCACAAATACGTCGCTCAGTATGCATCCCAGTTGCTGAAAGACGGTTTCACAATGGAAGCATTAAATCTATTTTTATCGTATTCGACGCCTGTTATTCCACAAAACTTTAACATTTATAATCGGATTGCAGTTAACATGTTTGCAATGACGAATATGTCCGAACCAGATTGTTATAACTCGTGGAGTCAGTTGCGCCAAATGCTGCTCGAATTAGTAAGTAACATTTTATCGGAAATTAACACGTAAACGAGTTTTTATAAAATGCGAACTTATTTCAGGTGAACGGTCTGGACGTGACAGCGAATATCGACATCAAAATTAAATTGCATTTTCAAACGCTTTTGTTTATAACACATTTTTACTCAGTTCGCTGTGTATGTCGGCAAGTACAGGTATTGAAGAATATCGGAACAAAGATATCAGTGGCTTTACTCAGATACACAGATATAATACCGGCCGATAAAGGATTCTATGAAGCTGGTAATTGCAACACAAGGCATAGATTTATTTATTATACTTTCTTGTGTACGAGCTTTCTAACACGTTTTAGGTTTGGATCTGCGTGCTGAAGGTCGCAATTCTGAAGCATTCGTATTCCTCAATCACTACCTGGATATTTGCGAGGCTATTGAAGACGAAGAATCGCAACTAATCGATCATACGGATCTAGGCCGAACCGATTTTCCATCAAATATTCCAATACCCGAACAATTATATTTGAACGACGACAAAGACGAACACGATCGAATACGGGAGTGGGTGCTTGCAATCAGCATGGATCAGAAGGTGGACCAGGTAACGCAAATGCAATTAAAACGTAATCAATCGCAATATTACTTGGCAATTACTGTTTTGTAGGAGTTGCCAATGGACGATCGTATGCTCTATGAATCGAGTCTGGAAGCCGACAAAAATCCCTGTATTATTTCCGGGTATCCATTGAATTCCCCAGTGGTACCTTTTGTCCATTCCGAGCAAGCAAGTAATAAAGATGTGTGGACGAAACTAAATATGGCTTCAAAAATGTATCCCGAATCAAATATTTCTGATTTATTGTCATTTATTAATCAGTGGTGCGGGGCAGCAGCCGCCTTATAAGTTATTTGTTATTTCACTTAATAATTACTTATAATAATTGTTTCCAAACGTAGGTATATTTTCTGCACTTAGCTAGAGCCTTTATTTGGAAGAATATTACAGCGAATTATTTTATTTCTTCGCTTTTTTTGTATACACATATAAAGATTTAGGCCAGAATCCAGAAAGAACAGAAAACTAGAGACTTATACATTGAATTGGTTCAGTCAAAACAAAATCCGTAATGAATAAAATATGAATAATTACAAAATGATACAAATCTTAACAATCTATATATAATCAGCTAGAGGATATGAAGATTCTCGCAATTTTTGAACTTTGAATCTTCTTTTCCAAACAACCATGTAAACATTTGTCTTGCTTTCATGCTCGCCCTCACTACCCCTCTGCTCTTGTACCACTGTTGTTGGTTTTGTTCCCTGTCCTCATTCTGGTAGCTTTTCAATCTTATTTGTGTAAGTATGCCGACTAATAATTCGTCCACGTTGTGATTTATGCCCACAGAAATCTCAACAAACTTAGCGCGAAATGTACATGCTAAACATTTGCCATCTGAAAATATTAAAAGTTAACATTTATTGTAAAGGAATTATTAATATATTAAAATGTTATACTTAGAAAAATATATTTTTCATAATTTACCTTGTGTCGAGACTGCTCGACTTCTAGCTAAATCGACTTTATTACCAACCAAAATTGCAGGTCTAGTCCGTAAAAGTTCAGCATCTTGAAGACGCGCAAGTTCCGCCTCTGCTTTTAGAAAGCTTGCTTTGTCAACCACTGAATAAAGGATAACGAATGCATCAGGTGGATTGATTCTATCAATGTCCTTAAAGAAATTGAATAGTTTATGCACACACCTGCGATATTGTTAAATTCAAGTGAATTTTACCTTGGAATTAGATAGATTCTGAAAGTTAAGTTCTGATTCTTCTCCATTTAACATTATCGATACGGATTCTGTTCCCAAGATATCTGCAAACACAGAAAGGTACGCTTACATTTTATATTCCGTTAAAAATCAAAAATCAACGTTTTGCAGCTGTAAGTAAATTAAGCAAAAGTAGCGACATTAAAATGCAGTTACAAACACACACGTACATGAACACATGCCATACACCATAGGAGTAGGTATGTCTTACATATTTATAGAATCGGATGCTCTTAAAATATACATATTCTAAATTAAACTTATTCATGGCTGAACGAACTTGAAATAGGTCAGTGGCAACGAACTCAAGCCAATGCAATCAAATGCATTTTGAAAATCCCGCACATGAAAATTCCAAATGTAAATTTTCATTTCAAAGAAAATACAAACCGGACGAACATATATCGTAAGTACGTGACTCAAATATATTTAGAAATCAATTGTTATTGTAATTTCGCTTATGACTTGGACTTGGAAGTGAATTCAATTGCAGGTTCGTTATACATATAATAAGAATGGGGTTGCTGTAATCACTACTGAAATTCAAGAAGTATTCCAATTGATCCGGTACACCGTTGTTGTACTTATACCTATGAGACTTCGCATGTACTTGACCCACATCACAAATTTTTTTCTGCCAACAAAAACGCGAATAAAATAAAAAAAAAAGTAGGTTGAGAACGGAAAAATATTTTTTTAGCGAATTTGTTTTCGTATACTTAAAACGTGGAATTTGTTTGCTTTGATTGCTTGTTTCGGAAAAGAAAAATAATTATTGCATTCGAATATGTATAAATTGTTTATAACCACTTCCAGGTGGTTACGACTTTATATTTGCGTTCATTCGAAATTTCTGATACATGATACATCGATACAGGTTTAATTTCCTTTTCGTAATGAATATTTCAACGGCGCAAAACTATTATTTGTTAGCTATCTACACGAATCGACAACGCTGTCTTGCAACAGGTAGAATTTCTGAACAAAATAATTGATGAGTCTCTTCTCGGGTATACATATCCTAAAATAACTTCATTTAATTTGGAAGTTTGTATAGAACAGAACTTTGATAACTTATTAAATTTAATAAACATTATCTAATAGTAACTATATGTACTTGTCGTAAACAATCTTATATAATCTATTTAAAAATATCATTAAAAGTTTTATGAATACTTTTCCAGTACATAATAATAATAATAATAATTATTATTAATATTATAATCGTAATTATTTTAAGTAAAGTCGAGGCAAAGAAACTTGAGGCATTAGAATTAGAAATACACAGATACAGAAAAGAAAATTGTAAGGAAAATGTAAGGAAGAGCAACAAGCTAGGTAATAAAATCAAATCCGCTTTGAAACAAATTTTTCGATGTTGCAAATATCTACACAAATCAAAAATCCACTCGTCACGTTGTTACTTGTAACGTGATATATTTTATTTATGAAGATATTTTTTGTTAAAATGAATTTAAAAATAATATCAAAAATCTGTTTTGAACAAACTCCAAAAGTTCACCAGATGTTTTCACACCAATCGTATAGTTGATTATATAAACAAAATGGCAAACTTAGTCATTATCCAAATAAATATTTATATGGCGAATCATATAGCGGATCGTTCTTGCATAAATTCATAATCAATTTGTCTACACCTCAGTTAATTATCCTTCCGCAGGTAATAAAAAAAGCACTTGTGACGTTAATCGAATGAAAAGAGCAACAAACAGTTTAGTTGTTTAATTGCTATGGAAGTTTAAAAAGGTTTAAAGAGCGCGACGACGGTGAAAATTCAATAAACAGCTTAACTGCCGAGTAAATCGTGCTTTCAAGCTGTACACATTCGAAGGCTGGTATAATTCTTTTACTTCACTCAATTTTTTTATCGACAACGTACACCGCATAGCAATTGAGCTAGTAAAATGCAGAATCAATGCAAAAGCAAATAAACAATGATGCATTAAATTTATTATAGGCAGAAAGCCTAATAGTATATTATTCAATGAGTGCATTTAGAGGCTATTATACGAGAGGGCGAGTTTACGTAACAAGGCGACGCGAAGCGGAGCCGAGTGAAGTAAAAGCCCGAGTTTTACTTGGTCATCGCGGATAAAATACATTATTTTTAATTGAATGGAAATAGAACTCAAACGAGAGATTATAGAATTAGAATGAAAATGGAAAAGAACTGAACTGAACTGAAGTACATCGTAAATGTCAACTTAAAATAAGCAATTAAAGGTTGTATAACTATTTTTATTTTTTACTCTGCTTTTGCCCTACAGATGGTCGAGATGTGAAAAGAAATTTGTATTTGAAACATTGAAACATCAACATATTAAAGGACGGTTTATGATTGACATAATAATTCAAGTATTTGAATTGCCATGTTAAGATTTATGATTGCGGAATTAATCTCTTAACGCTTAACATAAGCGCTAGACATAAAAGTTCACCAACTCCCAACTCTTATGAAATATTTTCTGTTCCTAGCCAATGAGCCAATTTTGACTTTTGACATAATATTATGGCTTATGGTATAAGCGACGGTTTATGGTTGACATAAGATTAGAATTTAACTTAATATCCACAAAATTTAAATGTAAGACTCTGGGTTCATTTGCCATAATATTGAACAAGGACGCATGTCAAAAGTCAAAATATTACCTCAAAAATAACTGTAATTGCAGTCATCATTTTCGTGACCATTACATACGTAGTTGTTGAACAGTCGTGCTATGCGCATGCTGGCTCATCTTCAACCTCATTGTCTACTAGGAATAGGAATTATTCTATAAGAGTTGAGAGTTGGCGAACTTCTATGTCAATCATAAACCGTCCTTTATGCTAGTAAATGTAATTTTGCTCAAAGTAATACTAGATGCAAATTTGATTCTCCGCATAATCTGATTGAGTTAATATTTAATCATTTTATGATTACAGTGTTGTAACTTTCGTCTCGTATTCCAGTTACTTGCTAGATATGTACCTTTATGATTTGATTTACTTTGTGCAATCCTCATCTGGTTAAATCTTCTTCAGTTGTTAAGTTAAAGGGAACGTCAGTTTTTGTTTATAAAGTACATTGTAATCTATTTCAGTCAGGATGAAATAGGCGCAGTAGCACACGGTATTATAGACACGTTATCCTGTTGTAAGGTACCGGCTGTATTTACCATTTAGGAATAATAGTATGTTGCAGGAAACCGCATGCGGTAGCCATTGTTAACTTGCTAGGTAGATTCAATAAAGCTTATTCAAACCACGAGACAGATTGCATTTATATTTTATACTCTTGCATGCAGCAAAAAAATACCGTTCCCATGCACAAACATTTCATTAAAAAAATAAAAACGAACCTTTTTGTCTATCATATGCATTGATGCATTCGGATGTCATGAATTGACTTATTAACGCCGTTTTTCCAACGCCCTGCGTGCCTAATAATGCCACCGTATATCTTGATATATCCAATGCCATATCCCCATCCTCGCCAGGTGATGGAGTCCCTGCCCCCATTGACGGCGGACACAAACTGTTGCTTCGGGAGCGTCTGCGTCGAAATGAATCACCACGGTTGATAATACCTAGACCAAAAACAAAATCATTGATAATAAAACATTTCATTGTATAAAACAACCGGAGATAGTTGAGAGTTTAATTGGAAGTGAAATTTGATTAACATGTAGAATATAATTCCTAATTACGATTACGTATTTTGACAAAGCGTGAAACAGTAAACTCTAAATTAATTGAAGTATCCCTGCAGGATATTAAATTAATATCTAGGTATATAGTGTTTATTAACATGATAGTATGTATACCTACTATTGATGAAAACCGCATGTGCTGTTTGCCTTTGCATGCACTCGTTTATTATTAGATTTATGTTATGCGAAATGTTGTAGGAAGTTACATGTTTTTGAGTGTAATGCTCATACCTCATGTTCATTTGAAGTTGATTTTTGAAGCTTACATGTATATATTTACTTTACAATAAAACGACGTCAACGTGTTGCGTAAAGTACCAGCAAACCTTGTCCCCAGCGAATTTTGTTTGTTAATCCATGTTAACTGGTCGGAAAGTTGTGCGGTGCGAATTTAATGCACCGATTTATTACTTTACGCAACTTTCCATGTCACCGTTTTACTTCACAGAATAACTAAACATCCAGTTGACTTATATGTATCTACATTTTTCATTGTTTTAATTACATTGATTGATCTCAAAGCAGATTCTGTTTTCATAGAACTAAAATAATAGTTCAAAAAAGTAAAAACATATGCAACATTTCATTGACGTTTTTCAATAATAAATCATTATTGCTATTCATTGAACACTAAAGCCGCGCATATAGATATAGGTTAGTCAAACATTTAAAGAATGTCAGTCGTGCGCTACAATTTTTCCCGATATGAACATGGAAAATTTAATCAAAACAAACATCCTATCTTTGGCTATATGAGCGGATTGTGTTTTTCCGCTGCAATTTTATTTCAATAATGGAATTGCCGATGGTACCGTTTACTCTGTCGGCCTGGGTAATAACTTTGTTTTAGAATGCTATTATATTTTCAGAATCAGATGACGAGGACGAGATATTCTCAGAGGATAACAAGCCTGTTTCACCCAAATAAACACGCTCGAAGCACAAACATTCAAGCATTCGCAATTCCATGTTAATTAAATGTTACTCCATGCAAATTCGATGTTTATCCGATAAGTGATTGTTGCAGCAACAACTTGTTTTCTGGTTGGAGATGGAGGAACTTACTATCACTGAATGAATGAAAGTCATAATTAAAATACTAGCGACTCTCATCCCATGCGCGGTATTAATATAACCGATAAATTTTGAAAGGTGTGTTTACATTCGTATAACTTTACATTACGAATGAGTGACAAAACATGGATTCTTAATAGTTACGTTCCTTTTACACGAAATCTCAGTTAATTCTTAGTTGTAACTGACTCAGTTCCCTTTACATACGAAATCTCAGTTCAACTGAGCCGGATCAGTTTAACTGAACTTGTTTGAGAACTTGTGCTTTAGTGAGTGGATCAGTCACACTCAGATAAAAAGACAGATTATTTGCCAAATTGGCAGCTCTAATGTTTTATCAATTTCTGTTTGAATTTCTAACGCCGTTCATCCAAGAATCAGCCAAGCGGCTCATTTCGCGTTCCTTTTTGATTGAATATAAAGTTTGATTGAAACATCACAAAAAATGACAATAATAAATTTGGGCTAACAGCACGGAAACATCATTGTGATGCCATAATTTTCACGCCAAAAAAACACAGAAATAATTTCGGATTCTATTAGAATTGTGACAATTCCTATATACATACATATAAAAGTGTTTGTTTGGAATTGGATTTAGAAATGAGTAAACGCGTATTCTATTCTAATTAAAGAAAACGACCCTCCAACTCGACGGGCGGCGTCATCCACAGACATGTTTCGGTCTTATTGCACCTCATGACTCTCATGAGTGTTCTGCTGATCGAGTTCGAATTGCAAAGCTGGCTCTATATACTGTCACCAGGCGAAAGTAAAATTCAGAGAAAGAAACTGTGACTACATCTATCGGGGTACAACGAACCATATGCCGAAACACAATCACAAACAATGCCCAGCAGCGGTTATTTAAAAAAATTATAATCCGCAGCCGGATTCACTTCCACTAATTAAAAATTCATTGAATTCTTCTTTATGTTGAATATAATCCAACACATTTGATTAATGCCGAATCACCCACCACATATACGCTTATCGTCGAAATTTTTGGCCAATAATGAATTAAACAATTAGGTATATTTGAAACTTTCGGCAGGGCAATGAATGAATCATCTCAATACACCAACATATAGCTGCACAAAATCAGGAAATTTAGGGTTCGCGATATTACTACTATATTCTATCTAATATACGACTTTTTCTCGTCATAAAAAGTTAATTAAGTTTATGAGAGAGTGCGACAAGACGAAATTAAGGCTTCTATATTGTAGCAACCACCAATTGTATAGGTAGTAGAACAATAAAAAAAACATTAGACTTTTATCTCTATATCGTTTGGCCTGACATCGGCTTGATTACCTGCTAACCGCTTGCATGTAAATCAAAATCAATATTCTCGACCTCGTCAAATTGCGAATTTACATTGCAACTACTTGTGCGCTACTATATAGTATACTCAGGACGACGTCAATTTCTAAACATTATTAATTCTCGTGGTTTGAATTTACTCTCCACTCACATCCACTCCACTCAGAACAGCAGCGGCGCTGAGAAAATACTGTAGGGTGACATTATGATGCGAATTTGCGGCACGCATATTATAATTACAAACCGATGGTAGGTATTCAATTGTAGCAATCGTGCGAGTGCGACGATTCAATGTTTGGATATCGAAAATGCTACAAAGAAAGTATTATTGTTTCATTAACGCAGCTATTCATTTACTATCATTATTGTAACTAGTAGTTTGCGTAACACTGTAACACAAACACATGGCAAAGTTTATATGTTGTAATTAAAGCGCTCGTTAGTGATTATGTATTAATTAAGACCTACATACAGATTGCAGAAACCGCAAGGGCGATGTTGACGATGACATTATTATCGCAAGTTATTTGCATATTCAATGTGTTTAAAACGTCATAAACAGTTTGTTTGGTTTTTATTTTATTATGCAAAAAACAATACAGACAGAAAAAAAGGCATATGCGTGCTTTACATACGATCGTAATAATAGTATATTATTACCTATATGAGCGATTATGATGAATTACGCCACTCGCCTTCGGCTCGTGGGTGCAAACCTCATCCTCGCGAACAATGGCCCTAATCGCGAATATAATACTATGCTTTTTCTACACCTTGCACTATTTTTAACAGAAAATACAAATTGTGATTTTTCGATGAAGCAACTGACAGTTGCAGCAATATGGCGGACGATACACATGGGCTACGGTCGGAATTCTTCTTGTTCTTTGGTGATTTTAGATCATATAGGTTAGTTGGATCGGTCACTTCAAATTCGTTAAATCTTGTTGAACTTTAAATGATCTACGAATATACGCGATCAATGTTATTTAATTGCAGTGATTTATGAAAATCCATAA
>JARJEB010030992.1:0-14842 GCA_030264535.1 Liometoxenus newtonarum
CATTTAACTCTTTTGCCTTAAGTTTTAAGAAAGCATGGTTAATTCTTTAAATCTTAAGTGACGACTATAAATGTTTAACCAATACATACACAAGTTTGTCTTTTAAATGTTAAATCTCAAGTTTAAAGGTGGATTTATGCTCGCCACTTAGCATTTAACACTTAACTCCTAAGACTTAAGATTTAACATTTAAAAGATAAGCTTATGTATAAATCTTTTAACCATTTATTGTTTGTCACTTAAGATTTAACCATACTTTTTTTATACTTAAATCATAAGTGTCAAATGTTGAGCCTTAGGGGTTAAGTGTTAAATGTTAACAGGCGAGCATAAATCGATCTTAAATCCTAAGTGACGACCATAAATCGATCTTTAGTTGTAATTGTCTAAGAATTGAGTATTCTAATATGACGTCACAAACATCCAAATTTTGATCGCGAATGCGTCTGATAAACAATAATGTACTTAGACAGCCTTACATCATATTATTAGAATACTCAATGTTGCCAGATTTATAGTTTGTTACATTGTTGGAACAAAACTAATAACAGCATTAAACCCCAAAACAATAATTTTATAATTTATATTCATATAGTTAATTAGTTATTAGTGCTCATCATTTAATTTCATCACTAATTAATAATTTTGATGAAAAATAATTTAGTACTTTGCAATTTATACGTGTACATACATTATATTTACATACAGAGATTTCATTTGATAGTTAAAACAAAAAATCCCTTTTCATTCTTAGTTTTTTTTTTGAACATTTGTATGCAATTTCGTTTCTAGTTTTGTTTTTTTTTTCTTTTTTGTTTACATTTTTTTTTTTTTCTATCTAACATTTTTACCTAGAATTTTCTTTTATGCAATATTTATTATTTTCATTTTGGCTATTTTTTCTATTATATACAAATACAATATATTTTCTGGAATGCTCTCTACCTACGTTCGACTCGAAATTGAATTAATTTTACATCTGAACATCGCAATTAACTAACAAAGAATATACTCTGCGCTACCACCAAAGAGAGTAGATTAAAAACCAGAGAAACGCGCGCAAACAAGATGTACAACGATGAAAGCAACAATAGAATAAATTTTCATTTGTCTTCGTATTGTACTCGAGTGTGTATCTACAATTTAGTTGTAGTTATTTTATAAATTGGTTTGAATTAACAATGTAACAATTGGTTGATTTGTATTTTTCAAGTTTCACTTTTTTTTTCATCCATCTTTGTCGATTATGTATGTACTTGTAAATAGAGATAATACATTTTATCTACTAAAATCTAATAGTTAATAATATTATAATAGTAATAATGATGATAAACATACAAACAAAAGGCAATAAAATAAACAAAATATTAGTTATAATAATAATAATTGGATGATATTACTTTAAGTTTTGGAGTACGGCGGGAATGGGGGATAAATAATAATAAAATATTGAAATAATAATAAAACGAACGCACGTACACGTCGATTTTGGGCCGTTTTTAATAATAAGGCGCTTTGAGGTGCTTCCTATGTTCAGGTCCATTGCTCTGGTCTTATGCGTTTTCTTGAACTTCTTTATAGTTTCCAAATTGAACATGTGAACATAGAATGATGAACTAAATAAACAATTTTATTGTTTCTTCATTGAACGCCTTCTGTTCTTATAGTACCTAAATAATCACCCATTACACACCAATGTATAATACAATAATCTCTTGAACTGAACGCAGAACAGTGTAAACGCTCTAAGAAATCAAGCAGTAAGCATCATCTCCCGGGGGTCGGCAATGTTGAAGCTGTTCTTTGTTGCTAGTTTTATTTACGTTTAGACTCAATTCAATTACTTAATTACATATTGTCTTTTTTGTTATCTTTTTGTTTTTGTATGGTGGTATTGTGTATTTGTTTGTTTTCTTTTTGGCGTTGAAATAATTAATTGGGTGACTTATACTTAGTATTCTACATGCCGTAGCCTTGATATTGCATCTGATGGTTGTAACCAGCTTGTGGCATATAGGGTTGTTGCGGTGCGTAACCTGGTGCGACTGGTGGCATGCCTACAATGACAAATCAATCATTTGAATGTATTAATAGTATATGTATATATTGAGCGTACATACACTTGGCCATCAGACACTAAACACATTTATATTACAACTAGAAGATAGTAGAGAAGTAAGCAAAAGTAAGAAGCACTACATAAGAAATAAAAGAGTACGAATCTACAACGGGTTGTAACTTGAAGACGATGTATCTATTGGATGTTTTGTGCATGGGAAGAGAAACAAGATTTAATTGATACGCAAATAGAAAATATTTCGATTCTTACCCATGCCAGGACCAGCAGTCAGCATCAGTTGTGGTTCAGCCATCATCATTGGTTTCGTTTCGTGCTGTTCGGCTTCGCTCTGTCTTTGCGCATCCGATTTCTCCAACTTTTCTACTTTCATTGAGAGCTCACGTGTGACCTGGATGAGGTAGGGCATTGCAAAGTCCATGATTTTATGACGCCAAGCCAATTCAAGTATTACGTCAGGTCGTAACAAGTCGTAACACTAAATATTCAACAAGATTATTAATTTATAAATTTATCCAATCAAATATGGTAAGCAAGCACTCACCTGATAAAGACATGCTGAGAAACAGTCATAAGCTTTACGTTCCAAGAACCATGCCAGTAGTTCTTCGGCAAGCTCTCCTTGTCGTGATTCGGCCGTGTATTCCATAGCATCGCGGAAGAGGCGGTCTTTCTTACACAATTCAACGCTCTGCTTCCATCGGTTGTTGCCCTTGTACAAATACGCAGCGATGCGTCTGAATTCAGTCAGTTCGTGTTTCTCCAAACTCTGCGCCAAGCCGATATTGTCGAAGTTGTCGAAAGCATCGATCGATGTACGTAATCCTTGGAAGTCTTCCTCTTCAATTAGGAGATTGTTCAATGCTTCGTTGATTGCTTTGTTGTTCAAAGACTGAACACTGCGCAAATAGCTCTTGACCAGTTGCAAGTGATTCGTTTTCGTGAAGAATGCAACAGCACGCGTGTGATCCATCCGTGGTGCGAGAACGAGAAGTAGATCATTCAGCAATAACGGTTTGAAATCCAAATAAAACTGAATCGCTTTGTAGTAGAGTTCGATGTTGGCCACTTTGGTGATGATGTCTTTAAAGTGTCCTTCACGCCATGCTTCAGTAGGATGTGTCATCATAGCTAGCACGGCGTTATCGTATTCTTCGTATTTGTCGTAGAGGAATACAAGTTCAGCCCATAAATGTGCTTGTTCAGCTGCACGTAGTACTTTCGGGATGTTCACTCGTGACCAGAAAAGTTCCAAGTGTTCGCGCATTTTGCCAGGTTTGTATTTACTGTAGAGAATTGCTAGCTCGGTGAACATGCCCATGTGAGCGCGTTCGAGACCCAAAGCAGCTTCCAACAGCCCAATCAGTTCTTCAAAGTATCCACGGTCTTGATAGTAGTTGATCAAGTCCTGTAATTCATCAGCGTGCACTACAATATGCATTCCGCACATCTGTGCCAAGCGAAACTCTTCGGCATCTACACAGGCGAAGCAGACTTCTTTCCAAGTACGTGTTGAGTTGGCTTTGCGTGCACCGTCAACGGCACCTTGGAACTCCTTCAAGTGCACCAAAGTAATGGCCAGACGAGCAAAATTGGACACATTGTTATAGAGCAACTTGGCTGCATCGTACATTTTGTCATCGAAGCAACGGTCACCAATTTTTTGAATGTCTGCATGGTTGGGCCCACTGATAAACTCCTCCAAGTCGGCTAGCCGTCCAGTCTTCGCATACGAGTAGATCAATTCCGATTCCACATAACTTTCACGTGCCTTTTTTCTCGCCATTTGCAAGTAGCGCACTAAATCTTCCCAGCTATTCGCTTTGCTTGCAGTTTCAACAACAGCCATATATGCGCTTGGATCATCTGCCTTGATGTACGAGTCAATTGCCTCTTTGACCATTCCTTGATTCAACTGTGCTTTCGCCAGCTGACTCCAAACAGCCGGTTCGTTACATCTCTCCGCGAATTCATAGGCCCTATCCAAATTGTTTACCTGTTCGATGAGGACCTGAATGGCGCTGGTGTTGACGTCGAATTTCTTGAAGATGGCAAAAGCTTCCTCGTACAAATGGCTATTGATCGCGATATTTGCAATGTCAGGAGCATCGTAGTTATCGAGTCGATTGATGTAGTCCATGACACGCGTGGCGTCTGCCTTGATAGCTGTGAGGATCAACAAATTTTGCAAGTTACGATGGTCCGAAAACACAGAATTATCAAGGACGACCTTCTCGAGTAGTTCGATGAGTTCATTCGGCAAGTCGGCGGTCATGAAAGCCTTCACCGTGATGGAGATATCCTCCGGATCTTGTGTTTCGCTCAAGGCAGTCTGCACAACTTGATCAATCAGCTGTCGCCGGTAGGGATTCGATTCGATAAGAACTTCCGCCCATAGTTCCGGATCACGACGACGCACCAAGTATCTGGCTTCTGATTTGAACAAAGAGTTCTCGTTGCACACAGCGATAAGTTCTCGATCGCATTGACCACGTTCGTATGCCACAAATGCAAGATGAGGATCGCGTTTTTCGCAATAACGTCCGACAACTCGCGAGTCGTACCATTGATTTTCCTTCAAGAAACGTTCGGCATTGTTGTTGGAATCAATATAGATCTTTGCCAATGCGTTGTGTGTGGCTGGTTCGACGCAACCCTCATGGAAACGACTCTCCAACCACGGCAGCAACAATTTGAGACGATTGCGCTTTTCAACTTCTTCGACCAGCTCATCGGTGCTGAATTGTCCACGAACGACGAGAATTAAGTTTTTGATGATGTCCTCACTGCAGTCGACATCCAAGAGACCGCCAACGACAACGGGTAGCCGGCTGGGGTTTACCTTCTGGACGTAAATCTCAATATATTTCTGCAATGAGTTGCGGTATAGATAAAGAACGAGATCGTGGACAAAATCGAAGCGATCGCACACTATGATGAGTGGTAGTTGATCGGTGAGTTTCGCTTCCTTAAGGAAATTCTTAACGCGTTCCGCATTGTAGCAGTTGCTTTCGCGACAGATGCGTTCGACTTCTTTGATTTGCCCGGTTTTGCATGCTGATTGAATGTACTTGAAATGAACTTCTTGGTCTTGACTGAAATTTACAATCGATCCCAAAAAGTAGAATAGACCTTCGTAGCTCTTGAAGCTTTCAAAGAGGTCGATCAACGACTTGGTGGTCAATTGTTCGTGGTACTTGGTCGCGATCTGAACACAAATTTGTAAGTTTTGCCGAATGTTCGCCGTGAGCATTGCTTTCAAACACTCCAAACTATCCTCCACGCTCAACGTACCAAAGAAACCAACGAGCCAGTCGGCTGGAAGAAGGTGAGTATGCACCACAGCACGTTTGATGTCATACAAATCGGTGTAGTGCTCCAAGGCTCGTTGAAGTAGGCCAGCTTTCTCGCAAAGTTGCGCAACGTGTGGCCGATCGTAATGCGTAAACATATTGTTACCTAAAATGGCATCGGCCACTTGCGGCGCAGACATTAGATTCATTTCTAAGAGTCGCGTCTGGAGATGACCCTCAGTTGGACGGTTATTTTTCAATGCGTCTAGTAGGAACGCAGTGCATTGCTGCACCATATTTTGCTCCATGAAAATATCAACAATCTGATTGATATCCGCCAAGGGCTCTTCGTCCGTGACAAGCATCGTTGCAAACGCGGCGCCTTGTTCCGGATTGGTACGCATCACTGAACGCAGAAGGTAGATGTAATCAGGAGTGTAACTGACCTTTTTCGCGTAGATCACAATCTTTTGGAACTGTCCCGTTTCGGCAAAGCATTGGATGACTTTGGCTGGAACGTTAGCGCGAAGGTAAACAGCCAAAGCAAACGATGGCTCCGCTTGCTTGACCAAATCTCCCAATTCCTCCGAACATTCCAACTTCTCGTCTTTCAACCATTTCTCCAACAGTTGCTTACGCCCTTGGAGGAGAACAGGTTTCACTAGCTCCAAGGATTCGTACCGATTGAGTTTGCCCTGGTCCAATAGTATACCGAAGTATTGCAGGAGCGGACTGTTTTGACCAGATGGCGCTTGCACCTGTTGGAACATCTGGATCGTCGCAGGTGTACGCAAGATACCTTTCGGTGCATTCGCAGCGACTTTGGCGGCTTCCGCGTATTGCCCATTCTGGAATAACTTCTGGAACTTGCTGATGAATAACTCTTCCGCCCCGGATAGATTGTTGCGTGCTGCTAGGCGTAGTGCGAGGTCTGGGTTATGTAGAACGGTGTTGACGTAACGAATGATGCTTTCTTCGTCAACGGACACTGAGAGTACCTGCCCACGTCGGTTTACACCGATGATACCGCCGGTTGTTTCATGCGGGGCAGTCACGAATATCGTGTCCTGTGAGATGCGATTCATGTAGATGCACGTCGCTGTTTCGATATCGTACAAATGGATGTAACCGTATTTTGTTATCAGATAAATGCAGTCGTATTTTGAGGAGACTTGCATTGCTACTGGAAAATCGTTGGCTGCCTCCGGCGGGAAGAAGACATCGACTGTTTTCTTGGGGAACGGTTGATTACCAGTCGGACTTTGACCAACCTAAACAAGAACAGCAGTTATACACCAAACACTCAGCCGACACAATTTAAACGGGAAACTCACTTCGATAATGTGAAGTTTTCCACCTTGTGGTGTCCGCACAGCGAAACAGAACAACGTAGACGGTTCCGGATTGCCTTCCATTTTGAATGTGGCAAACGAAGCTGCGTGGCCTTCAATTGGTTGCGAGCATTTTCTTTCCACCGAATAAAGTTGCATATTACCGATGACGCGATTCTGTTGCGCGCTAATTCCGACCAAGAGTAACCAATTTTGCTTCGGGTCAGTGCGGTAATTGATTATTTGCGCTCCATTCAAAGACGAATGACTTTAAATGAATAAATACCAAAACGTTGAAGTTTTAAGTTTATTAAAAAATATAATACTTAAAAACACTTACCGATCAAACATTTTGATAGGTGTTGAATCTCCTTCCATGGGCCAATGGTATACAGCCGTCTCGGTAACGAGTGCAAGTGCATTCAACGAAATCCATTTCCAAAAGACAACATCCTCGGTCATCAAGTGTGCCTTCATCTTTGATCGCATTTCAATGTTGAAAATCTGTAGAGTTTTTTGCGTTTCGACGCCCGACTTGCCTTTCAGCGCAATCACTTTCGATGCAGGATTCATAATAGCGCTCTCGGCGGTGATCGGCCGTCGGATGGGATTTGCTGGTTCGGCCATATCAATGATGACTACCTGGCAGGTTTCGCCGACTTTTTCGCGCACACAGATGAACTTATCGCTTTCCATCGTAAGCGAATTGAAGGTGACGTTGACCAATTGAATCCCCACATTTGTGAGCTACAAGCAACAACAAAAAAACATTTTTCATAGTCAAAAATAGGAAAACAAAATTTGAAAAATGCATGCACATAGCAAAAATATATTCTTCGAGATCATTTTTATGTTTTCTTGAAACACTAGGTATATTTGAGGTTATGTCGATTGAAATAAAGATGTACGCCCCCCCTGACGTTGCGTTTTCAGTACTGGGTGTGTTTGATTCTTGATTTCACACCGACAATGAGGATAGATAAATGTCGAATCAGTTTCAGCAAAAATTTCAAATATACCTGGAGATGCTCTTGGAACTTGATGGGCAATAACTGCTGTGACATTTTGATCCTTGATTTCGGTTGCAATTAACTTAGTTTCTCGTTTGCTTTGCACTTGTCCGACCAACTTGTAGGTCAATTAAATTGTAAACGGCGCAAGGTCGGCACCACACAATAAGTGAGAGAGACACAGGTCGATTCGATTTTGTTCGGTTGCTATCCTATGTTATGTTTTTTTTTCAACTAGTAACTATCAATCTAGTTTTCAACGTTTCAACAATGAATTGTTATGGTGCACCGGGCACCACTGCACCAGTTTGCGCTTCCCTTTTTTTCGCAATCTACACTTGTGTCGTCCGTTTACCGACGACACGACAAATTATACTGGGAGGCGGCACCACACCACAGCAAAACGCAGCCGCTTGTTTTCTTCTTGTCGAGGAGCGCAAGCACAATAAGATATTGCAATTGCACATATGTAAGTAAAGTAAACGCCGCTGGGCTGCTTCCAAACACCCTCTCGACGGCAAGTGAGTGGAACTTGTCTCGTCTGCGGCTGACTAATATCAAAATGGTCGCTTCGTTCGTGACGCGTATGAATTCCTACGCCATTTTCATGTGTCAAATGCACAAGATGACAACGCCGTACAGTAATAAACCGCTCATATTGTTACGTTTCATTTGCAATCAATCTATAAGGACATTAAGGATGATTTTAGACAATTTTTTAAGAACGGTTTTAAGAATACTTTATATAATTTACAGAAACATGAGGTTCTATGTGTCGGTGCGCTGTCATCGCCACCTGGCACTGTGACTTGTCAGGTCACAGCTGATTGCCAACTTTATAGGAAAGTTACCAAGGTTATGACGTCAAGAGAAAGCTTTTTCGCGGCATTATTTAAAATTCTAAATTCTTATTCTTTGCAGACAATTTCTAGGATTTGGATTTAAAAAAAAAAAGGTTTCCAGTAATAGTGAACTTCAAAGCACCGTTTCCTTAAAGTTTTATTAAAAAATTAAGGTACTTAACATAAGATGGTTTGTTTTTTGCTTAATCGAAAAGACCGAAGCCCATGTCGTCATCTTCAGACTCCTCTTCTTCCTTCTCCTCCTTCTTGGATTCTATGTTTTTAGAAGAGAAAAACATGTACTCGTTTCTCAGATTTGCAATAAAATAATGCTGATAAATGAATAATCAGTCAAAATGAATCAGCACTAACATATCAGTCGAAAGATGGTGAATGTTCATCAGAGATAATGAATTAATGAAAGAAATATAACAAATAAATACCTTTCTTTTCTTCAGCAGATGGTGCACCAGCAGCAGCTGGAGCAGCGGCAGCAACACCACCTCCAACTGGCATGGAGCTCAACTTTTCACGGCCTAAAACAATAAACATCAAAATTAAGTCATTTAACTTCGTAGTAACATAATGTGGAAGTTTGGGTATGGCATTAACGCAAGACATCAGAAAGAAATTACAATCACGGGCAGATCATCCGAAAGATGGTTGTACCATTAAAAACATCATTGTTTTTCAGTCTCGAAATACATAATTATGATTTTGTTACAGAATGCATACCTTGAGCGATGAGTTCTTCGATACTCTTGCCATTGAGGTCTGCAATGACTTTTTTGAGCTTTGCAGCATCAGCTTCGATACCAACAGAGCCCAAGATCTTTTCTATGTCTCCAGCGGCTGGAGAGTTCTTGCCTCCAAGCACAGCCAACAAATAAGCAGCCACGTAACGCATCTACAACAAATAGAGGACATTTCTATTACAATAATTGTGCTTTGTTAGATAGGTATAAACATAACCTCATTGTACAAAATAAAAACAAATCCTTTTATATTTTCAGAATCAATGAAAATTATTTCAATTTTTGATTGGATTTTAGATTATTAAGCGGAAATTCATAAAATTACTTTAATGTTTTTGTGGTATTAAATGAAAAACTTACTTTTAAGTCAAACGACACGAAACGTGTTTGCCCAAAAACGATAACGATTCAAGTGAAACAGGACGGCGAGAGTGAGGGGGAAAGGGGGTGAAGGGAATGGTGAGGCGAGTAAATGCGTCAAGGAGCACCCTGACCCACTGATTACCACGCCCTCTATCCTATTTTTGCAACAAAACAGTAACTAAGGTGGAATGACGTCATCCAGAATTTTCGTTCCGCACACGGGCACACATTGCTTTAAACTTAATAGGAATCCATAAGACACTATAAATTTATGATTTTTAAAATTCATTTCATTTGAATTTGTAATATTATACAAAGTGGATATAACTGAGGACGAGTAAAAGCGTCAAGGAGCACCCTGACCCACAGATTACCACGCCCTCTATCCTATTTTTGAATCAAAACAGTTACTAACGTGGAATGACGTCATCCAGAATTTTCGTTCCGCACACGGTTACATTGCTTTAAATTTAATAGGAATCCATAAGACACAATATAAATTTATGATTTTTAAAATTCATTTCATTTGAATTTGTAATATTATACAAAGTGGATATAACTGTATAAACATAGTGTAATAGTAACAGTTGTAGGTTTCGACAATTTGAAAACAATTGCAATCAATTTTAGGCAAATAATTTGCAACTGAAATTACTTAAAATTGCATTGGTTCTTACGGAAAAGTAAAAGACTTGTTACAGTTACAACACAAAATTTAAAAAAAATATAACTTTACTGACTTAAAATATATTTGAAAAATCTAAAGGGACTTTCAAAGCATTTGTCTAAATTTAGCCAATACTATCTAATATTAGTCAGAAGACACTTGTTCAAGTTCCATGCTGGAACCTGCACGGATACCTCCATGTGCGCCTGGGCCGCCTAATCGTGACATCATTTCGGCCTCTTTGATAACCATCCGTTTCAATGCCTTATTTTCAGTCAGGCATAAATGTTTGCATTCCAATTCTTCAACCATGTACCTCGTAGCTTTACGCGGATTGAAAACACGCCGTTTTGCGCGCCTTTCCACCTCTTTCGGTCCCCAACGCACTTCCGGCGTTATCAGCGTAATCGTATTCTTTTCAATAATCTTCTTGATGACTTCAAACGTCGTCAGACAAAAATACGGCAATAATATGATGATAATTTCGATGAGACTCTCGAAAAAGAACTCACTATTGCGATCCAAAAATTGAACGCGCAAAGTGATGAGTAATATAATGGGCAGTACGGACCAAACTATCTTCCAAAAGAGATTCGGTGGTGAGCGTCGAAGGAAATGGATATCGTCGCAGAAGCGTTGCAAGCCGTACACGTAGCTGACCATTGCGACGAAGAAGAAGACGTTAAAGTATTGGCAAAAGTACATGATGACGCGCTTGAAGTTTTGGCCTATTTCGTAAGCTTCTTTCGCTTGGAACAGAATGCCGATGAAGAATGATAAAATGCAAAACATTGGCGAAGTATATTTGCGATAGGTTGTTAATGTTGGGAAACGATGGGAGATAGCTTCATGTAGGAAGAGAATGTTAAGAATTACGCGGAAAATTATCGCCAATATTTTATTCACAAAGTAGAGGATGTTCCATACTCGTGGCCATTCTATAAAAGGACAAATATTCAACTTAAACCATACTTGGAAAATATTATGGCCTTCCGCCGGTTCTGGGCCGTATTAGGTTCCCTTTCGGTAGCGTGGCAAGTCCTAGTGGCGAAAGTAGGAAACTGTTAAAAGCTGATTGCTGTTTAGTAGGCTATCGGCGCAATTTTATAGTTTCCTATCTTTGAAGTAGGAAACTGATAAACGGAGTCGACAGCTGACTGCTGTTTAGTAGGCCATCGGCGCAATTTTATAGTTTCCTATCTTTGATTAGTACCTTCGTCACTAGAATGCGCCACTATATGTCCAGAATTATCGGCAGCCCCCCATCTTACTTAATACTCGATTCTCTTTCGGTGGCAAGTCCTAGTGACGAAAGTAGGAAACTGTTAAACGGAGTCGATAGCTGACTGCTGTTTAGTAGGCCATCGGCGCAATTTTATAGTTTCCTATCTTTGATTAGTACCTTCACCACTAGAGCGCGCCACCATATGAGTACAGTCCAGAACAAACGGTAGGCCCCTAACTTACAGAACTTACTTAATAAATCAAAAACAGTTGGCATGAGAGTCAAATAAGCTGGAGCGACAGATGGCAGAAAAAGTACGTAACGATCCTTCAATTCCAAATTGAGTCGCTCACACAAAACAATCGATGCAGCATTGATAGTGATATCGTCGATGAGCAACGAACTAAAGCCCAGCATCCCGCTGAGAAACGACGACGTTCCAATCTTAGTGTAATCGGACGATACTGCGCCCATCATCACATGACTAAAGTCTCCAAGCGTCATATGGACGACAACACGAACAATAGCTTCAATCCATGCCTAAACGTAAAAGACTTTAAATGATGTCCTCCATTGAGAAATCTGGCAGCAACGCCGCCAACGTTTAAACAATGCCACGTTGTCGTCATAATTTACAGTGAAATTTGATAAGTTCTGAATACTCATAACAGTCACAGTCGTAAATGAAGGAATTGGCCCTGCAGTTGAAACTACCATGAATGCAGTTACACCTTTGCTGATTAAATGTGCTACCGTCGCGTAGCGCACAGCCACTTTCAATCGGATGATTGATATTAATGATAGCAAGTAAATGATCACCCAGTTGATAATAGATGCCCATACCACATTGGCACTGCCAACCTTTAATCGACGTTCGTGCAATTCCGAAATACCTTGCATAAAAGTCTGACTGAAAATGATCGAAAAAAATTACTAATATAGTCGAAGGAGTTGCCAAATTACTTCCAGTAAATGTAAGCTGGCAAATGTACGGTCTGGTTGATACAAGGCACTTTTTGCTTGCACTCTTTGTTCACTTCCCAACAATCTGAGCTACGACACGTGCTCCATTGCAAATCGCCCGGCACCGTTGTGATGAGAAAGTACATGGATAACGTACCCACATCGAGCACTGAGAATAAACTGCTAAAAAATACGGTTAAACAGTAGGCGAAACCGGCGCCGTCTGCTATTGGAACCATGCGTTTCAGAAGAAACACTCCCATGTGAGAATACTGGCCGAGAACCATTTGCATGTAGCTAGTTGGAATCCCAACCATTACAAATGCGATGAATATTTGAAATATTGTGCCACCTGCAGCAAAGAATAGGGCTCATACTAGGTTAGGTTATCTAACACTGTAATAATTACCGTCTCTGATCTCCTTCAATTCGTAATTATCATAATTGAGAATGCTCAGGTTTGGGGCCATTGTGACGATGATAAGTTCCGACATTGATGACCAAATTCCTCGTTTGCGAACATCCTGAATTGTGTTTGCATATAAACATAAATCGCAAATTCTCAGTGAGATAATGTAATTACGGAGATCTTAGGTCCGGTTCCGTCACCGGACGCATAACTTGCAAGTGATACACTGTCAGCTGTCGACTGATAAGTATTTTGGCTGTAAGTATATGAATCGCGACGCATACTTCCACGATTTCTTCTTGGTATAATAATAAATACCTACTTCAACGTTGTTATAATTACTTTTTCTTTAAATGACGTTTTGTTGGTGTCAAACTTCAGAGGGTGGAAGAGACTTTGTCAAACTCCCAGATTAAAATTAAAATGTGAGTATTTTGAGATAAATAACTAATTGATCTAAGTCTGTTTTAGAATATGTTTGACCCTTGCTCTTGCAATATGCTTTAATACTAATCTCGCGAACTTGTCAGTTTGTATCAATATGGGAAAAACCTCTTTTGACTTTATCAGTTTGGTAATGCTCTCTTCCGGTGTACTGTTATCTTTTTCATGTCGGATAATTAACAGATATTTTTTGATAAACAAGAGTGCCTCAGTATAAATACTAGCCAATTTCACTCCAAATTCTACCGGTTGCTTGTTTTTTGCATTCTAGGTCCACCCCTTTCTACGGCAGGGCAGGGCAGGGCAGAGGCGTCCCTTGGCTTCCTATTCATGGATTTTTGTTTCGAAAATAGGTACTTAGGTGGGAGTTTTAGTCAGTAAGAGTCTAACATTGGCTACTGGAGGGAATGCAGGATTCTCATTAAAGTAACTGCAGTAAAAGTATATATAGGGTTTCCCAAAAGTCCAGGGACGGAGCTATAACTTTTGAATGAGTGAAGAAAAAAAAAATTAAAAATTTGGGGATCACTAAAGAGTCATAAAAACTACATTCTTAGATAGTTTAGATGTTTAGAACTTTCATGCAACGTGGAGTTTTTTTAAGGGATGACCACCCCACCATTTTTAAATAGCAACCCCAGTCGAGTTTCACCTTATTTTACAGGTACTGAAAAAACGAAAACATCGCCATAAATCAAAACCTGATATCTTAATTCTTTCAAGAATTATGAGCGGTTGACTACCAAATAGGAAAATAAAATGTTTTGATGTTTTTTGCACGTTTTTTACGATCTTTTATAACAATGTTTAAATTGTCGAGCTTCTTCGGTCTCGCAATGACCCAAACGTTTTTAGAGTTAATAAAAGGAAATTTTAGAAAACTAGTTCGTTTTAACTAAATAATAAAAAAAAGATAAGTAGGCGCAACACTACAACAATTGAAATTATGTAAAACGAACTTGTTTCCTAAAATTTGCTTTTTTTTAAACTCTAAAAACGTTTGGGTCATTGCGAGATCGCAGAAGGTCGACAATTTGAACATTTGTTATAAAAGATCGTAATAAACGTGCCAAAAACATCAAAACATTTTATTTTCCGCATAATACTTGAAAAAATTAAGATATCGGGTTTTGGTTTATGAGGATGTTTTCGTTTTTTCATTACCTTTAAAATAAGGTGAAACTCGACAGGGGTTGCTATTTAAAAATGTTGGGGTGGTCATCCCCTAAAAAAACTCTACGTTTCATGGAAGTTCTAAACTATCTAAGAATGTAGTTTTTATGACTCTTTAGTCATCCCCAAATTTTCAATTTTTTTTCTTAACTCGTTCAAAAGTTATAGCTCCGTCCCTGGACTTTTGGGAAACCCTGTATATATTATTTTCTTCACAATTAATCAAATCCTCATCAAAATATCTCCATAATCGTAATATATATATTTTATAATTTTATAATTTCAACAAC